>JARPMJ010001138.1:0-186036 GCA_033366665.1 Phoxinus dragarum | reverse complement strand
ATATGTATCAACTAAGTATACATATAATTTTAGCATTAAAGTATCTCTCGGATTAGTATTTAAAAAGTAAACTAAAAGTATACTTTCTCATTTTTAGTTGAAGGAGTACACCAATAGCACACTTGAATACTACTTTTTTTGTAGGGGCAGGCAGATGGCAATATGAACAAGTTGGGTGACAAAAAGTCTCTGGTTACTCACGTAACCGTAGTTCCCTGAGAGGAGGGACCGAGACATTACTTATGGGGAAATCCATTTTCCTCGAATTATGAAGTCTGATTTGAATAACTCTTTTGCTTGCAAATAGCCAATGGCGATCCCGCCATCACCTGATTGGCTGACACTCCTCAATATAGGTGACGGCGGGCGCCAAAAACCTCAGGATCTTAGCTTAACGAGAGTAAGGAGACGTATTTTCCACACGGCAGGTTACGTAATGTCTCGTTCCCTCCTCTCAGGGAACTACGGTTACGTGAGTAACCAGAGACGTTCCCTTATCGAGTCGGTCTCTCGACATTACGTATGGGGAACAATAAAACCCCGCCGTGTGGGAAAAGCCTGCCAGCTCGCAACGAGCTCAAGTAAGCACAAGCACTAATCCCTACCTCACAAAGCTCAGGATAGACACCGGACCTGGTTGAAACGGCTCCCCGAGAAGCATAAGCCAGTCGCACGGGCTCCACTATCCAGTGTGATAGCCTCTGTTTCGACAGCGCGCCGCCTTTCTTGGCACCCGCGTAGCAGACGAAGAGCTGCTCTGACGTTCGAAAATGGCTAGTTCTGTTCACATAAGCACGCAGGGCGCACGAGGCACAAAGCGTGCTTCTGAGACACTGAAACACTGTTCTCATTGGGGCAAAATGCTGGAATTGTAACCACCTGGGCTCTGAACGGTGTTGAGAGCACTTTAGGCGAATTTCCGCGCTTGGGTAAAAGTCTGACCATGCAATCGTCCGGTCCAAACTGCATACATGCACTGTTTACTGACAGAGCATGCAAGTCCCCCACCCGTTTCCCGCAGGCTATCGCGAGCAGAAACGCCGTCTTGAATGAGAGTACTTTAATGTTGCTAGACTCAGCTGGTTCAAAAGGTGGGTCAAAGCCGCCTCGCTCCCCAGAGGAAGCTTGTTATCAAAGGGTGTTTCCCCACTGAATAGCCATCCAGCACATCACGAAAAGCAGCAATAGCGCAAACGTAAACTTTCAGTGTAGATGGCGAACTGCCAACATCCAGACGTTCCTGTAGGAAGGTCAAAATAATGGAAATATCGCAATTCCTGGGGTCCTCCTTTTTGTCAACATACCAGTTAGCAAACACTTTCCACTTCAGAGCATATAAGTGCCTTGTCGAAGGGGCTCTAGCCTCTGCTATTGTCTGCAGCACTCTCTGTGAAACTCCGCGCTGATCGTGTGGCAGATGAGGTCCCACAGCTTCGGGTTGGGGTGCCATATGGTGCCCTTCGCCTGAGATAGGAGGTCTCTTCTCGGCGGTATCCGCCACAGGGGAAGAAGCGCCATGTTCACTAGCTCCGGGAACCACGGCTGGTTGGGCCATTTGGGCGCTACCAGAACCAACGCACATCTCTCCTCCCTGATCTTTTGTAGCACCAGCGGCATTAGCTTGATCGGAGGAAAAGCATACTTCCGACCCTTCGGCCAGCGGCTCGACAGTGCGTCTCCCTCTAGAGGGCTGTCGTCAATGCAAAGTACAGCGGGCAGTGGGCGTTCTCCTGCGATGCAAAGAGGTCGATCTCCGCTTTGCCAAACAGATTCCAGATCATGTTTACCATCTGCGGATGAAGCCTCCACTCCCCGTGCACAATGCCATACCTGGACAGCATGTCCACGCAGCAATTCAAACTGCCCGGCACATGCACTGCTCGAATCGACAGTAGTACTCTGTCTGTCCATAATAACAGCCGCCTCGCTAGCCCCTGCAGGGATCGCGAACGTAAACCTCCCTGGCGATTTATGTACGCCACCACCGCCGTGTTGTCCGTTCTGATGAGAACATGACTGTCTTTCACAAATGGGAGGAAAACCCGCAGCGCTAGATGAACCGCTTCCATCTCCAAGCAGTTTATATGCCAGCGCGTCTGGTCTCCTGTCCACGTACCGAATGCCGGTCTGCCATCGCAGAGGGCTCCCCAGCCTGACAGTGACGCATCCGTAGTGACCACTACGCGGCTGACCACTCTGCCCAAAGCAGCCCCCTGCTCGAACATGGACGTGTCGAACCACGGCGTGTCCAGACATGAACACGTTATAATAAGGCGTTCCGATCCCGCTCTCCACGCCCGCGACTGTACTCGTCTCTGTAACCAGTGCTGAAGCGGTCTCATGTGCAACAAGCCCAGTCTGCAGACGGAGGCTGCAGCTGCCATCAGACCGAGTAGCCTCTGAAACGTTTTTAAGGGGATGGCTCTGCCTTGAACGAATAGGGCTAGTGTACTCTGAATCGACTGGATTCTCGACTCTGACAGCTTTGCGATCATATCGCGTGAGTCCAGCACCATACCGAGGAAAGTGATGGACTGGCACGGTTGAAGCGCGCTCTTCCACATGTTCACAGACAGCCCCAAACCTGTCAGCTGGGCGAGGAGTAGGGCTGGGCGATATGTCCTAAAAAAAATCCCCGATTTTTTCACAAAAAATAGATTTACGATTTAAATCGATTTTTTTTCCCCCTATTTAAAATCAATCTGCAGATGACAAATAAATTGTTCAAAACAAGTTTTAGCTTTATTTAATTATATAAAGTGCAATCAGAAACAACAAGCCAAGACGGCAGGCCCTGACTTTGTAAACAGTGAAAATGTAACATAACATAAAATGGGTGGATTGGGATTGGTTGGGATGTAAAAAACACTTGCATCACAATTATAAGTGTATTGTGATTGTCAAAACAGTTGGTTGACTAAACAGAATTTTATTAAGTTTAGTGACAACACAATGTTTACTAGTGGTACACTGACTGTATGCTACTGTTTATTGCTTGACACAAATTTCACAATTTCAATTCTTGTGATTTGATTCTGATTATGATTCAATATCGATTCCTTTGGATAAATATTAGGTAGGCCTGCAGTAGATACGTTAATGTGTTATGTTAATTTTTCTCCTCCAAAAAAACCTCACCTACTGTAAACATACAGAGCCCTGTCAGCTGGTATTATTGTTAAAGGTTAAAAATAACATCTCAAATTTATTTTAATGCGTTTTTTATAATGACAACGTTATATTATTTTATGATATAGGTAAAAATATAATAAATATGTAATATAGTTATCATATTTAGCAAAATACTCCTCTCTACAGACAATTGTTTAAGTCCAACTAACGTGTTATGGTTATTAAATGGCTTTCCTGAGGTAAACGTTACCCGACTGTTCTCCAGCTGTTTATGGACCTCTGTCCACGGTTAAAAAACACTTGATCGATTGTTTTTATTACATTCGGTAAGTTGAACTGTATCTCTCAAATTACCTATTGATCATTCGTGTTTATTTATGTTAACTAAGTTAGTATAGTAACAGATGACCGGTTCACGTGCCGCTTGAACTGAGATCTGTCTGCGATCTGTCACGTCACATTTACAAGCGCCAAAACAGTGTTTATTGTTTGAATTTTGTAATTAAATTGACAGAATCTGAGAGCTGAGAATTTGTTATATATTAACCTACCGTAACCTTCTCTGTCGGTGTCAGTGTCCTCTTTGCTTCGCGATTTTCTCTGCGTGAGAAAATGGATGTGTGGCGTGAGAGCGAGTGGAAAGTGACAACTGCGGCTGAGCAGTTGAGTCTGAACTACAACTGAGTCTCACGGTGAATGCGTGAGAGTTGGCAGCTCTGCAGATTCAGTTTGCAAATGTTGTTGGCTTGTGCAGCCGCGGTCTTGTTCATTTGCCATGTTGTTTGTGTAGCTCTCTGGCAAACGCGCTGAGCGCGTCCGGAACTACGGGAGCCCAGAGGGGAGCGTCTGCGGATATTATAGATCAAACCGATTTTCATTCAAACATATCGACGTACACTACACATTCGAGTTAATAGATTTATCGCCCAGCCTTAATTATACGCTAATTATACGGGAAGAAAAAAAATCTAAAAAAACAGATTTTTTGAAAATATGAATCGATTTGACCTACCAACTCGATTTTTAAATCAAATCGATTTTTTTCCCAGCCCTAGCGAGGAGTCTGTGTTTGTGTTCCTCGAGGACACTCTCCGACCGTGCGATGACTAACCAGTTGTCGAGATAGTTCAGAATGCGCATTCCACTGAGCTTCAGGGGAGCAAGCGCTGCATTCATGCACATTGTAAATACACGGGGGGCCAGGGCCAGCCCGAACAGCAACACTTTGAACTGGTATGCCACACCCTCGAATGCAAACCGAAGGAAGCGCCTGTGATGCGGGGCTATCTGAATGTGGAAATATGCATCCTTTAGATCCACTGCAATGAAGTAATCGTCGGGCTGAATGTGCGCGAGGATCTGCTTCACTGTTATCATTTTGAACGCGCGTTTCGCGAGCACTTTGTTCAGTTATCTCAGATCCAAAATGGGGCGCATACCTCCGTCCTTCTTTGGTACTAGAAAATAACGGCTGTAGAAACCGGAATTCTATCGCTCTTCGGGTACTGTCTCTACTGCTTGTTTGGCCAGGAGAGAGGAGATTTCTGCCCGAAGTAGCGGAGTGCTCTGTTCTGACACCTCTGTCATAATCACGCCGCCGAAGCGGGGTGGTCTGCGAGCGAATTGGAGCGTATAGTCGCGTTTTATCGTTAAGCCCGTAGGGCTTACCGGCGCGTCCAGGAACTGCTTTTTATCCGTATCACGCATCCCCGACAGCGTCAGCCACAGATGGCGATGTAGTGCCATGCGACTGCCCATATTGCGGCCGATTCCCTGGGCGACCTTTTTTGACGCCGGCAAAGTGAGATCTGCCGCCGTGCGCAATTTCCTGAGGTCCGGGATTCCCTCATCCAGGGACCCTAGGAGTCGCGTCTGAAAAACCTGCAGAATTGCCATCGTGTGGAGGGCAGATGCTGCATGTCCAGCTGAAGTGTAGGCTTTCTCAGCGATGTGGGCAGTAGCGCGTCATGGCCTGGAAGGCAGTTGGGCGGTCTTCCAGCCGGGAGAAGACGCTAGATGAGCCGCGATGGCATCCTCGACGGGAGGCAATCGCGCATACCCCAATTTCTCCGCCCCTTCCACTGTAGTCAGCAGCTGGGTACCTTGTGCATGGGCTCGGGCTGAGTAAGGGGAGCTCCATGATCTGGTGAGCTTGTAACGACAATGACTCTGTTTTAGGGAATTTATTAGCTCGAACGAGAGACGAGATTCATGAGATATGAATCTTTATATGTCGCATACATGAATTAAATTATTTCCAAATATGGAATGAGTCAAATTTCGCCTCATACTAATAATTAACACGATTACTCGTAATAACCATTAATATAGGTAGGTAAATATATCTTTAAATCAGGGGAAGTCTAGGTAGAATGCACCGTTCGGCTATCCTACGCACGCATGTCCAGCAGGCGCGCGCACGATGGCTGTATGGGGAATTAGCAGTCTTGTAACACAGTCAAATACGGTTCCTGTGGCCACAAGGAACTTTATTTTCGTGTTTTAGACAATTTAGGGATTATAATATTACAATAGGGTAGAGCTTGTAACTTGATATTTTACACTTTTATTGACTCAGTAATGGAACACAAACAGATTCAATTCAAAAGATTATGGAATTTAATGTAAAACAAGGTAACGATTATACGTACTAAATCAAAAACGCACATGAGTAAATATGCATAATAAACAAACAAAAATAAAAAACGATCGCAATAAGAACAAAAGGTGAGTGAGAGAGAGAGAGAGAGAGTTAGAGCAAGAGAGTGTCTGTGAAGAGATCAGAGAAGAATGAGAACTTTTGACAAAACAGTTTACACAGTTTACATCAAATATGAAACCCCAAAAGACCTCAGCAATATTTAGACAATCTTACACAGCATTTCTTTCAGATGGTAAATTTAAGAATATACGTTACTCTGTAAATGCCCTTTTGGTGCGTCTGTAGGATGCGTGATCACGTGGTAGGATGCGTCTTCAAGGAGACGGTGAGACGAGTATCTCAGGTTCAGAGCGTACGCGAACTTTGTCAAATATAACTTAGTCTTAAGTTGGTATTTTGAGGGAAATACCGATTGAGGCAGAATATCAAGAAAATAAGAACTTAGAATAAAAACGAAAGTAAAAAGCAAACGGAAGAAAACTTGTAGTGAAGAAGAGCGGTCTCTCTCGGGTGAAAAACACTACAGCAGAAGAGCTTCACGCTCGTGTTTTGAAGGAGTTAGGGTCACGCCTCCCTCTCGTGTCCGACCAATCGCTTGGGAGGGCATGCGTGACCAAAACTCTCTTGGTTCGCTAAGAAAACGCCTCCTGGGAGGATGTCCAGCGGAGATTAAACTGTTATAAATTGATATAAATGGCAGAATGTATAATTTCATAATTTGAGTTAAGGATTCGACACCAGTAGTCTTCCTCGAATATAACCATACCAAAGATTGCGTTTCTGTGATTTGACAGCAAGGAGTTACATGATTCTTAATAAAAATAAGCATTTCAATCATGATTATACCACACACTTATCGTTATGACGGTCTATCATATAGCGACCGAGACACACAATACAAATACATTTCAAAATACATCGGAAAAAGAGTTGATTTCTGACCACAATGTCCAGAGATGGAGTGTCTTGTGTTTGGTGTGTGTGTATAGGGTTTGTTCGCAGTTCGTTCAGAGTTCGAACGCGTGTTGAACTTTTGTCCTGAGCTCCGGGGAAATACTCTGTGTATGTGCGTTTTTCTGAAATTGATGAAATTAGCAGCTCGTGGGCTTTGGGTCCAACATCTGTTTAAACAATTCATGGCTTGTTTGTGAGGTGTTAGGTCCGTTTGACGAAATTCCGCGAGGGGCATGTGAGTATGTGTATGTGTGTGCGTATGCAGAATTCTTCACACGTTGACGTTTGTCTCCCAAGGTTCGTATGTGTGTGCGTGTACATCTGAGCTGATGAGATCAGCAGTGAGCGTTTGGCAAAACACTGTTCTGTTGTTCTACAGGGGTTAATCAGTGGTTAAACGATCCCATGGGGGTTCGCGAGACCCGACGCAGTGGCGACCTGTTGATCGGCAGCTCCCTGTGGAGCAGTACAGGATGGTTCTTTGGCGATTCAGACAGACGTGATCTGTGTCCTCGCGCCATTTGGTCTCTTGTGTTGCAATCCAGGAAGAGCAAAGCTGTATTTGTTGATTGTAATGTCATTAACTCTAATCACGGACAGCACTCTGTACTTTGTGTGGCAAATCAGGAAGGACAGGGTCGCTAGACTTGATTAAATTACTCAGCGGCAAACCGTCCCATCTGATATGCGCTACAAGCTCCTCGTGGACCTCCGAGAAAAAGGGCGCGGGTCTCCGCGGGGCTTCAGCCTGACAGCTCGCGCCGAGGAAGGAACCATCCATCCATCTCTTAGACGGCAGCTCCTTGGGTGATGTCCACTCCAGCTCCATATCCGCCACAGCCTCTGTGAGAATGGCCATCAGCTCCGCATCCAGAGAGGCGGGGGCGCCTTCAGACGGAGACTCGGACCACGCTCCTGGGTCGGAGGCGCTGGTAGACATGACGTCGTCATCGTCGTATCCGAACGAGACCATTTCCTGCGCTTCCTTAGGAGGGCGGTAACAGGCCTCAGAGTAAGTTAGGGGCTCTGCCACTTGAGGATGGCGTGGGTGTTGGGCCGACGTCAGCGCCTCGACAGAATCCACGGATGGAGTTCTCTGCCGTCTCTCGGTCCGCAGCACGACGGCGGCAGACTGGAGAGAGGCAGGAGACACAAGGCCGTCGTTACATGTAGCGGCCAGCCTTGCACGAAGGATCTTAATGGGAAGCTCCTCACAGGAAGGACATCCCGATCCCTCGAGTGCCGCCTCCGCGTGGGCCCGGCCCAGGCACAGCACACAGTTTTCGTGTGCATCCGGTAATCCGATGGGTCCACCACACATGCGGCAAAGAGACATGATATAATCCACCGGAATGCGAGAGGGGAAAAACTCCTTACTATATTCTGCTCTGAATGCGTACATCAACGTTGAAACAGACTCGAGTGAAGAAAAAAGGTTTTTGGCGCCCGCCGTCACCTATATTGAGGAGTGTCAGCCAATCAGGTGATGGCGGGATCGCCATTGGCTATTTGCAAGCAAAAGAGTTATTCAAATCAGACTTCATAATTCGATGAAAATGGATTTCCCCATACGTAATGTCGAGAGACCGACTCGATAAGGGAACATGCATGCTAAAAGAGAATAACACCGGATTACATTACGCCCCTTCTCAGACATTCCACGACCTGACAAACGGCATTTATACTTTCAAAAGATGACAAAAGATATGCCGACAGGGGTGGTAACACACTTATCTGACAAAATCTGATGAAGTGTCTGTTGCTGTCTGTCAGTGCATCAGTATGGGCTATGGAATTGGTTGACTGGCATACAAAATTCTGCAGTGTTTTTTGGAGGGTCATTTGGAGTCAAACGGGTCATCCTGTCAACAGTTGACATCCCTAAACTTTAGTGCTGTTGAAACTTTGAGTTTCTGTAAAAACATTCAAACAAAGACTTATGAAATGCTGTTAAATATTTCCAAAGACATATGTTTTTTCGAAAGAACAGTGTTTGTTTTGCAGGTTGTCAAGTATAAAGAGCATTTTAAAAGAAAAGATCTTCATACCCCCAAAACTGCAGAATTAAATGTAAACGTACCTGGTCATGGTCTCTCAGAAAATTAATCAGCTAAAGCCTTCAACTTTTACATCGTACCCTTGTTAATCTTCACAGACTTACACAACACTCTATTCTTTGCTTGAAGAATAAATTTAGTCCACTGACAATAAGCGTAATCTCTATCCTGTTACTCTCATCAAACAAGACAGTCATTTGTTCTCAGTAAAGTTGTTCAAGTCAAGTCACATTTATTTATAAAGCGCTTTTTACAATAAAGATTGTTTTAAAGCAGCTTTACAGAAATAACAGGAAAATAATTCAAAAAAGTTTGTATCCAGAAGAAAATAGCGTCACCGTCCAGCTTAAGTAAGTTCAGTTATGTTTCATTTTTGTTTAAAAAAAAGTTATTAATTTAATTAATATATATATCCCCTTAACGCCTGAATTTCTATAGCTGTATATAAAAAAAATGTTTTGTGTGGGTTTTTGCCTTTAAGTAGATGGTAAATAATGTTGAGATTATCAATTTCACTTTTGCACAACACAAATAAATAGAAATTTTGGTATGTTGCAAATTTGCAACAGCAGGCATAATGGTCAATAATAAGATAACAAACAACACAGTAAAATAACAGTGAAAAAACAATGTTTTATTTATTCACCCTTTTTTTACTTATTTATATAAATCCATAAATCCATAATGGTCAATTTGGTATGTTGCAAATTTGCAACAGCGGGCACAATGGTCAATAATAAGATAACAAAAAACACAGTAAAATAACAGTGAAAAAACAATGTTTTATTTATCCACCTTTTTTTTTTACTTATTCATATAAATCTGCAACAGCAGGTATTTAATAATAAGAATTATGACCACTTTCATGTCACCAACACAATATACACAAACGTTAATGTTAAGGCTATAGGAAACATTGTATTAATTTAAATTGTAGATTGATTTGAATTGTAAATTAAGTTTTCAAATGTATGTTGCTGAACATGAAAGAATGAGAGGGAATGCACAGAAGCAGTTCTTTGTACTATAACAATGTAACAATATAACATAACAATGCTACTCCACTCTTTAATTATTTAAGGAGCAGGGGCCGTGAAACACCTCTTGGGTAGCCCCAGGGTTAACCTCCACACACACACACACACGCGCGCATGCATGCATACATACACACACTCAAGCACGCACGCACGCACACACATGCATGCATACATACAAACACACATGCACGCATTCACGCACACGTGGACACACATGCATGCATGCATACATGCACACACTCAGGCATGCACGCACGCACAACAATGTAACAATGTTTTTCTCACTCGTGGAATGCACAGAAGCAGTTTTTGTTCTTGTTTAGGCACAAGTGCACATCACATTTTGTACACTTGAAGCTAGTGTGGCCCGTGCACGTAGGGAATTTGCAGCGTTGCCGCACACTGTCGATTTGCGGCCAGTGACCCACAGCATCAGCACGGACATCTTGTGTGGGAATAGCCTTAGTTGGTCCCCTGCGCTTCTTCTTGAACTCTCGCTCCACGTCAGACGAAGGCCGGCCCCTCTTTTTGGCTGACAGATCTTTGCCTTGCATGCACAGGGCCTGTGCAATGGAAAGCTTGAAAGCCAGCAAGTCTTTCTGCTTCTTCCGTGGAACATTCATACTGTCACAATCACGCCGATAGAGCAATCAGCCGTTGACAACCACCATGTCCACGAAGTGAAAGAAGAATCGGTGGTAATACTTCTTAGACCTGATGTGGAAGTGGTAGTAGGCGATTAGGGCATCAAGTGCATCAACACCACCCATGAAAACTGTCTGAAATAATCAACTGGCTGTTTGATTGTGTCACTGACTGGCAGAGCACCTTCCCACACTGGCACTTTTTTTGTAGAGTTTTTTCTAGAGTCTGTTTCACCGTCTTCCACGCCACTTTGTCTTTGTTTTGTCTCTTTTGTGTCTTTCTTGCAGCTTGGGCACTGGTGCTATCAACCTCCTCATCACTGCTGCTCCTGTTGCTCTCTTCATCCCCTGGCTCGGGAACACATTCACCATCGCTGGCCGCACTGCCCGCATCTTGGTATTGAACCTCCTCCTCACTGCTGCTGCTCCTCACACCTGCAGGGGTCAAAATTAACTTTTAGAAATGTGAAAATCTATGGATAATCTATGGATAAACTGGCGAAATTCACTAGCCATTTGTCACAAGGTGACGAAACAGAGGCGGAACGAAAAAGCCACAGAGAGACGTTCCCACCCGGAGCGATTTCAAGCGAACACCAAGCCAGCCTCGGGTGCGTCGCTGCCATAGCAACAGCAGCCGCTGATGGTGAAGTGACAGCAGGTGCGGCAAATTAATAATAAAAACAAAGCGGGGAGAAGAGAGTGGGTCGTTGGTTGTTCTCTCTTGTGTTGGGTCGTGGCTGTGATCGTCTTATTCCTGTCGAGGTGAACCGGGAGATTTTTTTGTGGATTGAAATGGCTGGCGAGACTGCTCTGTGGAAGAACTGGGAGGCGAAGAACAGAGAGGTTGAGGGCGATATCCATATCGGTAGCACTGAGTCTATCCACCTGGCTTGGGAATATATTCTTTATCGCTGCCTGCACTGAGAAAACTATCCTCACTTTCCTCTGGAGGAGCTCTGACGTGAGGTTGCACATTTACGTGCTTGCGGTAAAACACGGAAGGTTTCATTCGGATCTGCATAAAAATAAATAGCTTTTGTATTTATTTCCCAGCATGGTGTATCCCAGCATGGTGTCTGTATACAGACTATTGAAAATAACTAAGCAAAATACAAAGGATTACCTAGATAAGCTGTCACGAAAAGCGTTTTTCTATATAGCGTTGGTCAGCGGTCAGCATTAGGCTTTTGGTCTACTGTCGCTAATATGCTACAAAGCTAAATATTACAATAACTTAACAAATACTTCACACATATTTCACCTCATTACTTCGAGTGTATAAGCACACAATAAGCAGGTGAGTATTTTTATCTTAGCACAACTTACCTTGTATACACCTCAGGATCAAACTTTCCAGACTCGCGACCGGAGTAATCCTCGTGCGTAAAATGTAAACAGGAAATAAGTCCGTCACTTTGCGGTCCCACTAGAAACAAGTGCTTGTCGAAGGTTCCTAGGTCCGTAGCGAATAAGCACTAACCGGCATTGGGGGAATGCAGACGCTATCTCGGCTGGTTGATTAAGTCAAACGGTTTGTCGCATATTTATGACAGTGGGCGTTAAGGGGATATATAGCCCCTCTGGAGTAAACAGTGATGTTATCGTCCAGCTCAGTTCAGTTCTTGTATAATAGTGTCAATGCAGGCAGATTGTTGAATATTAAATAAATGTTACATTTAATTTCCCCAACTAAGCAAGCCAAGCCAATGGCAACAAAGGGTCATGGAGTCACCAGATCAGCACACTCCGCCCACTCGTTCACTCTCCCCGGAATTCTAATTCACCGCACCTGCTCATCATCATCTACACACACTATAAAGAGGCACTTCTCCTTCTCTTCCTTGTCTGGTCTTGTCTTTATAGACTCTGAACTTCGTCTCCGATCATCCGTCATCTGTCTACTGCCTTCAGCCTGTCGAATCCTCTTCCATCACCTGCAATCAAGATATCGAGATTAATGTTCAGTTAAGTTCACCATCCAGTTCTGGTTCTCCGATACATACTCACCAGTCTCCTCTGCTGTTCCACTCCATGCCTCTGTTCAATAAATCATATTTGAATGTATTACCTGTCTGCTTCTCTCTGTAACGTGAAAAAAGACCAGACCACATGCAGAGCCCCACGGAGACTGCAATGAATCGTCCCAACGATCCGTTTGCACATTTGGTTCACGCAATTCGTCTTTCCCTTCAACCTTCTACGTCAGACAACCCACCTACCGTTCCCGCCGATGTTGTTCAAGCCACACGTCAATCACTCAGGCGGAGGATTGCAGCGGATTCCTGTTACAGTGCTCCCTGTACTTTGAAATGCAGTCTCACCAGTTCGCCACCGATCGCACCAGAGTAGCCTTTGTCATCTCGCTGCTGTCTGGATGCGTGCTACAGTGTGCTCAATCACCGTGGCAATCCAATGGCCCAATCATCACTTCACTGTCAGCTTTTTACAGTCACTTTAAAGAAGTGTTTGGACAAACCACCTCGAATCAGTTTATGATCAGTTTATTATCAGTTTATGACGAGTTATTCAACCTACGTCAAGCCAATAATTCCGTCAGCGCTTGCGCTCTCCAGTTCCGCACTCTAGTTACCGCTAGCGGCTGGAATGAGATTGCATTGCTCACGCCTTTCGCCAGGGACTCAACGCTGATATCTGTCAACTGATGGTTGTATATGATGACGCGATGGGTATAGAGCATCCAAATTATGTTTTATAAACAAAGTTAGGGAGGAGCACGATCAGATAACCAATGCAATTACTTGTCATCAAACAATTACGTCTACCCAAATCTGCATGACAAGAAGCATATATATATTAATTCTGTCAACTCACCTAACATTCCTTGACAGTTTCCAGCATCCCTCCACCACTCCGACTCCTCACCCTTGGCTCTCTTTTACAGCCAGGAATACGGGGGGAGTACTCTGGGTTCGGGCCGAATACCGAGCCCGGAGCCCTCTCCTCGGACAGCACGCCAAATATGCATACCATTTATTCCATCTGACTTATTTGTAAGTGTGAACTCGTGAAAAGGCCATCCGAGTTTCTCAACGTCTCACCGCCTATTCTCTCTCAAATCCCACTGAATGTCCTCTGCCCTCTGCACCATTAGTCGCCCTTCCCATGCGTGAACCCATGCAGATAGACTCCTATCACCTAACACATGCGGAGTGTCAGTGAAGAATTATTAATCAACTGTGTTTTTACTGTGGGAGAGAAGGACATGTCATCACCACCTGTCCAGTTCGACCACCACACCCAGCGGTGAGTACTATTCAACTTCCACCTCAAGTAAACTCTTTGTCCCGTACTACTGTAAATGTCCTGTAAACCCTCCGCATTTGTCTCAATCCTGGGATGCCTGTGGATGTCACAACATCAACCACATATCAACTGGAACATGGGAAGTATTGCAATGGAGTGATACCTGTTTTCTATCCTGTCTCTTATCTGTCCAAAGATCTTCAAAGTCTCGTCCTTTCTCATCCACCACTCCAGAACAACCAACTCTCTCCATCAACTCTACCACCGTTGAGAGTCCAGAGGTGGATCACAAGGTGGAGATTCCTCCAGAATACCAGACATTCTAGGATATTTTAAGTAAATGGTTGACAACCCAATTTCCACCACATCGGCCATGGGATCAACCTACTACCTGGGGCTACTCTGCCCAAAGGCAGATTATATCCACTGTTCATCCCGGAACTGAAGGCCATGGAGGAGTATATCCAGGAGGCACTTTAACAACAATTCATCAGATCATCTACATCCCCTGCCGCTTCAAGCTTAAGGCAGTGCGTCGTCTACCATCAAATCAACTCCCAAACATATTTAACATATGAGCAGAAACCGGCTAACAAAAGCTTATTTGATGTCTATTTTACAGTAAAAACTTTATAGTCTATCCAACTAGTAATAACTGTGCGCATATGTGCCGTTCATTCATTCTCACACAGAAACGCAATTCATATTTAAACAGTCTTTTTGCGGTTTACAGACACTATTCCATATTGCGATTAGAACAAAGCATATAATTATAAAAAAAACTTACTACTAATCCTCAACTGGATCCATTGCTCCAAGGCAAGTTTCCCAGGATTATTCCTCACAGCCTCGCAAGACGACATATTACATTCATCTGATTAAACTTGATGTGTTTTTTATCGAGCTGATGTGGCCATTTTGCATGTATTGTCTCAGATTATTTGCGTTTAAATAGCGCGCGCTCTCCGTGGGCGTGGTCACATTAAAAGATAACGAGCTATAATTAGCTGAAATGAGAACTCACTCTTTTTTATATAGTAAACAGAGTAAGTTTAGCTCAGCCTCCTGCACGAAGCTCCACACAGCGCCCGTCCCAGCCTCCGCCATCTTCGCAGCGATGACAGGGCGGCCGCCCTAGATCGCGCTCTAACAGCCGTCACAGGCCTGTTTTATTTAGGCTACTGTTTTTTTATAAATACCATAGAAACCATAAAGTAACATGTTGCCATGATAGTGAGGTGATGTAGGCTATGCCTGGTTTTATCTGTGGTTATCATGATCTAAATGCATGATGCTGGATGACCAATTGTTAATTTAGTCCTTCAGTCCTCCTTCCCTGTTTTCAGGAAGTGAAGCTATGGCTTACACAAATTTTTTTAGCTCTTAATGAAAACAAAACTGAAGTAATAATGTGTGGACCAAATGATCGCTATGACTCCGGTACTTTAGATCTTGATGAGTTAAATCCTCATGTTACTTAATCAGCAAAAAATCTAGGTTTACTGTTCGATTCATGCCTTAAGTTTGATCAACAAATTAACTCTGTTGTTAAATCCTGTTTCTTTCTAAGTAAAATCTTTTCTCTCTTCTAATAATTTTGAAATAGTCATTCATGCATTTATCACTTCACGATTAGAATATTGTAATTCACTTTATTTTGGAGCTAACCAATCATCAATTGGGCGCCTTCAATTAGTACAAAATGCTGCTGCCAGGCTGTTGACTGGTAGTCGAAAGTTCGATCACATTACGCCTATCCTAACCTCTCTAAATTGGAAACAAGTCAGAAAGAAAATTTTAAAAAGAGTTAAAAAATTTAATTTTTGTTTTTAAATCATTACACGGCCCAGCACCGGGGTACCTATCGGACCTATTACACTACCACAACCCACCCAGGTCACTTAGGTCTAGTAACCTTGGATTGCTCTCTGTACGTCGCTCGAGACTGAAACATCGAGGTGACCGAGCCTTTGAAATAGCCTACCATTATCAATTAGAATAGAGTCGTCAGTTGCCACTTTCAAATCAAAGCTTAAAAGACACTTTCTTAATGCTGATCCTTAATCTACTTTCTTAACCTGTAACTGTATTTATTCTATGTGTTATTTATTTTAGTATGCCTGTAATCATATTGACTGCTCTTGCAATTTTACTATATCCTTGTATTGATTAGTTTGTCCTGTTCAGCACTTTGGTCAACCATGGGTTGTTTTTAAATGTGCTCTACAAATAAATAAATAATGAATGAATGAATGAATGAATGAATATTAATAAAACTCAAACAGTCAGAATATTACATTTTACCAAATAAAAATTAGCACATGCAGAAACTAAAAAATATATATTTTTCTATTAAGATATTTATTTTGTTAAGGAAAAATGACAAATGTTTGAATGTTCTACCTCAGATTTGTGAATGTTCACCTGTTTGGCAAGTGTTTGTCATGATGTGTTCTGACAATAAAGAGTAGTTTAAAAACACAGTTAACGGTCTGGTTTCTTTTTGCTCCTAACTTTCACTTAGGGGCAAAAATCTGGCTTTAAACTTGAAAGAAATAAAGATTTGGCATTTATCGTGTAAATTATCGATATCGGCTGATATAAAAAAATATATAGTGATACATTTTTTGGGCCATATCGCCCAGCCCTACTTCCTCCCATCTCTGCGAGGCCACCACGTACTGGTCCGCACGGACAACATGTCTCTGGTGTCCTGAGGGACTGGCATAGCTGTGATTGCCACAGTCTTGGCAGGGTCGGCTTTGAGGTCCTCCTTTGTAAATATGTGACCCACATAACAGACCTGATCCAGGCGGAACTTGCATTTTAAACTGTTCAGCTTGAGGTTTATCTCTCGGGCCCGGTCGAGCACTTGTTTTAGGTTAGCGTCGTGTTCTGTAGCATCACAACCTCTTATGATGATGTCGTCCACTATTATAGTGCACGGATATCCTGCAAACAGCTGTTCGATTGAGCGCTGGAAAACTTCGCTTGCTGAGCCAAATGGCATGCAAAGGAATCTGTAGCACCCGAAAGGTGTGCCGAATGTGGTCAGCATTGATGACTTGTCATCGAGACGTATTTGCCTGAATGAGCTCTTTGCGTCTAACACAGAGAACACTGTAGCACCTGACATCTGGGTGGCAACTTCCTCAACGCTGCGCATAGGATAATGGGGTCTCTTCAGAGCAGTGTTGAGGTCTTTTGGATTGATACACAGTCTGATTTCCTGTTTATACTTTTTATGTGTTGCTACCATGGACGAAACGCAGTCAGTAGGTTCAGAAAATGTGGTTATGACACCTTTACTCTGCATGCTGTCAAGCTGTCACAGTGTCTGGTGGTTCCCTGGGTTTAACACTAGAGGTCTCAGTTTTCACGGTGTCTAGGCATTTTCACTACATTTCCCATAATCCTGTCTGTCACTGATTGTTCATTTCCTTCAGCTGTTTCTCGTCACCTTGTTTGCACTTGTGTATATATACCCTGTCTGTTTCAGTGTTTGTCACGGAGTCCTTGTTTAATGTCCCCACACTTCCGTTCCTGTTGCTGCCTGTTTCTTGTTCATGTTTTGTGTCTTTGGATTGCCCTATTGGATTTTGACCCTTGCCTGGACTGGTTTTGTGAGTACGGATTACCCTAAAATAAATATTGCATTTGGATCTCTCTCTCCTGTGTGTGTTCCGTGACACAAGCTCGGCTTTGACTCGTGTTTTTTTGACTCGCATCCCATTTTGCCACTGGGATGCGGTGTGCTGGACGAATCATTGGTTGTACAGTTGGATCCAGTGTCATAGAGAATGTGATAGGGAGTTTTCCGAGCTTGTCACTGAACACGTCTTTGTATTGTGCGAGAATCTGTTTGGTGAAATTGGCATCGCTCTCAATGCTGACCTGATGAACGTGGGGGCTCATTGTGACAATTCCTAAGCGTACACATGCATTATACCCACTTCAAAAGCCCAAAGCTTCTGTCAATACCACATGATCGATAGCTAGCTAGGTCAATAGGTCAAACTAACTGTCAAAAACATGACATATTATACCGGAGGGGAGAGGAAACCCTAAGGTCAAGAGGTCAACCTGTCAATCAACCATCAATCATTTTGACATAAACCCATCATAATAACTACTTGTGTCCTGTGTGGTGAAGGCAGTTGTGAGTGTCTGAGATTTGAGGTCATTGTCTAAGAAACCAGCTGTTACCTATAGAGAGTGAAGCAGCTTACTCGGTTCTCACTTGCACCAGAGCTGTAGATTAGACTCAGGTAAACTTTCAAGTCAAGTCACCTTCATTTATATAGCGCTTTTAAAAATATAGATTGTTTCAAATCAGCTTTACAGTGATAATAGGAAATTAAAGTGACAGTGATTGTTTTGGCTTTACAGCAGCTCTAGAATAAAGTTATTGTCCAGCTAAAGTTAGATTTGACTGATTCACTTCCGTCGCAAGGATCATTAGTTATTAACTAATAATAATAATAATACATTTTTTTTGTATTGCACTTTACATTACAGCAATCTCAAAGTGCTACAGAGCAGATAGTTAAAATAAAAACAAGGTAACACAACCGCTAACACAACACCGTTCTAACAGAAAACCCTTAATGCGATCCGGCAAAGAACGCAAACCATGAAATAAATTCCAAGGTACAAGCCTTGAAAAATGTATGATACAAAAAATGTTATCGCTTCTGCATAGTGTCACGGATTGGCCAGGTTCTTCCACCACTATCACCCAGCGATCACAGTCACCTGAGTTTTAACAAGACACACCTGCACCCCATCAATCACCACTGCTTCATAAGCACACCTCACGCACCTCTCATTGTCCGGGCTCGTTAATTCGAAGCGGACTCATAGTGCTTCTCTCTGCGAGTTTCACTACTAAATTTACCTGTGTTTACTTACCAGTTCTCTACGACGATTCCAGTCTACCCCTGTCCGTCCAGATCTCATCTCGAGTGGTGTGCGAGCCGTAAGCCTGTCTGTCCCATCCAGTGGTGCGTGAGTGTGAGCTGTCAGCCGGTCATCCTCTTCATACGAAGATCATATTCACTCTGAAGTCTCATCCCGCCATTCCTGCAAAAGAAACAACGATTATTCATTCACGTATTGCACTCAAGAACTCTGCACCTCTGAACTCTGATACTCCCCTTATACTGCACATTAATCTGGTTGTCCGTCTGCTTCCGTAACACATAGCCACGTGAACCGAAATTATCCCAACAATATTTTATCTGTACAGAGGTAAAGGGAAGGCAGGGAGGCCTTCACAGGGGAGAGACTAGTTTACATTTCAGAACTGCGTTGTCCAGGAGCAGGTCCTTCATCAGATCCGGATACGGCCTGTCAGAGTATTTGTCCAGTTCCGGTTGGGTGAAGTCGGAGTGGAGAGGAGGAGAGACTGGTTGACACTTCAGGTCAGCGGCGTCGTCGTGTCCTGGCGCTGGTCCTTCATCAGATCTGGATACGGCCTGGTTCTGGTGGACAGCGGTAAACCTCGGGATAGACAGATAGACTAATATTAGCGTAGACGCCATCCTTCTTATGATGCACCAAGTACATCAGGATTTACGGGAAGTGTTCCCGGTCCCGGCTGTTCTAAACTATGCAGCCTAATTATAGAAGTCTATAATGTGTTATGTGTATGCTAGGCCGAAGAGATGTGTTTTTAGTCTAGATTTGAACTGACAGAGTGTGTCTGCTTCCCGGACAATGTTAGGAAGACTGTTCCAAAGTTTTGGTGCTAAATAGGAAAAGGATCTACCGCCAGCAGTCGATTTTGATATTCTAGGTATTATTAACTGGCCGGAATTTTGAGATCGCAGTAGACGTGAAGGACTATAATGCGTTAAGAGCTCGCTCAAGTACTGCGGAGCTAAACCATTTAGTGCTTTGTAAGTGATCAGCAATATTTTAAAATTTATACGATGTTTAATAGGCAGCAATGCAGTGTTGGCAGAACGGGGCTAATATGGTCATACTTCCTGGTCCTGGTTCAAGCTGCTGCGTTTTGGACCAGCTGTAGTTTGTTTATTAAGCGTGCAGGGCAACCACCCTACTATGCAGCCTAACAGTGAATTTGAATCTAAATTTGAACTGACAGAGTGTGTCTGCTTCCCGGACAATGTTATGAGGATTGTTCCAAAGTTTTGGAGCTAAATAGGAAAAGGATCTACCGCCAGCAGTCGATTTTGATATTCTAGGTATTATTAACTGGCCGGAATTTTGAGATCGCAAAGGACTATAATGTGTTAAGAGCTCGCTCAAGTACTGCGGAGCTAAAGCATTTAGTGCTTTGTGAGTAATCAATATTTTAGTAAAGCAATATTTTAAAATGTATACTATGTTTAATATGGAGCCAATGCAGTGTTGACAGAACAGAACAGACACTTTGATGTTAGGCGCTCTGGCTGGCTGGTGTCTCTATTTTCACGTTCCGTGTAATAGAATCACCAATAACTAGGGCATATTCAACCGAATTCTCAGTGGGTGTTTCACTGAGGGGGGCAAATCGATTTGTTATGGTAATCGGAACGAAGGAGCGTTTTTTTGATCCGCAACTACAGCGTCTCTCTCCGTCACGCATTTGCCCTGCTGCACGGGCTCTAATTCAGCAGGAACCGAATTGTGTAAAGGGTTCACTAGGCTAGGCGCATCCAAAATAGTATCTAAAGCTCTTGCACTCTTACTATCCTCAATAAAAGTTAGGATGCGTGTCTCTAAATCTTCTCCATCAGCCTGACTGTCTCCCTGCATTTATCACATATAAATCCTATATTGCAGAGAGAAAAGGCTATGCTAAACATGTGACATGAAGTGCAAGTGATAATAACAGAAGTCATTACTCACCGTGTTTGTTGACTCATTCTTACTCACTTGGGCTTTTGATGAACTCAAAGGCGCGGGCGCACGAGAGAAAAATAAATAAATAATTGAGCGCACTGGTGGCGCGTTGAGGCTAGCGAATTACTAGCGTGTTGTGCTAGTAGTAACGGAAGCTAGCGATGTCAGGTTAATGTGTGATGTTGGGTTAGCTGTATTTAGTAGTATAAACAACTAGAAATTATAGTAAATAATGGTTCAAAACAGAAAGAAATACGAAGCTAATACGAGGCTTAGACGAAGCTTACAGCCACAAACCAACTCACAGCAGCAGCAGTCACAGCGAGGCAGACAGGAGCAATCGATCGCAGACCCTGAAAGACAGCTACTGCTACAAGTCTGAAATCATGTCTGAAGCCAGTTTTCATCTCAATCATAATCGGTCATGTTTCTTGTCTCTTTCTCCCCCTACAGCCATTGAAACTCAGAGCACCAGTTCTGAGGAGTTGGTCCCCAGCCCTCCATCACCTCTTCCCCCTCCTCGTGTCTACAAACCATGCTTTGTCTGCCAGGACAAGTCCTCGGGGTACCACTATGGTGTCAGTGCTTGTGAAGGCTGCAAGGTAAACATGCTATTCAATCCAAATGGAACCCATACAATAAATATTCAGGTTTTCAGGCTTGCACATTCTACTACCCTGGCCCCAGGTCTGCCCACTAAACAAGCTAAGGTTCAAACCCATTTGTGTTAAATTATTTAGACTGTGCTGTAGAGTGCTGTAGAGCTTCAGGCTAAGCTAAATTATCTTGTTTAATGCTTTCTGAAAGTTTGATTGTGGAGTAATGCAGGTCTAACAGGTTCTTGCAGGATTTCTCAACATGAATACACTCTTGTGCCATGCTATCAACACTATAACACAACACTATCAACGTTTTTGGGATTGACAACTGCATTTTCTTTAAAATGTCCTGTCCACACAACAGCCTACATTTGTGGCTCAAATTTTATACCCGAGCGAGAGCAGAGCATTTGAGTCGCACACAGACCATAAAACTGATGAGAACAGCTCCAGTGTATGGCAAAATCTGGATCTAAAACCTTCAGATGACACAGCTCATATGCTCTATTTATTTATGTTATTATGTTATTAAGTTATTATGATACAAATGTATAGCTACTTGTTTAAGCTAAGAGATGTTATCTCTAAATCTCTTTACACACGCACTCATCAATGTATTTGTTATTGTATACAAATATTTTTGTTGCCATCTCCAGTAGTTTGTCATTGTTGTTGTTCCATCTCATCGGTTTCTTTTGAAACAACAAGTGAACTGTGAAACAACTGTAAAACAACAAGCCTGGGCAGTGTTGCCACCGTATGAACAAACAAATTAGTGGGGAAAAAAAATTTAAGGTGCATGTGGGAGCTAAATTTGTAAGATTAAGTGTGAGGTTGGGAGTGTTTACAAAGACAAACAACAGAAATAGAATGAATAAAATACTATGTATTTACAGTGATCACAGGGCACTTAAAACAACACAATAAAACTAAAATAACTCAGGCTGTTAAAAGAGTGCATTTTCACCATACCGTAAATCCATTAGAATCATACCCCTAGTTTCACAGACTAGACTTAAGCCTAGTTCCAAACTAAAATGCATGTTTGAGCCGTTTTAACGGAAAGCTACTTTTATATTTAGTGTATATTAATATTTAGTGTCCACGTATTTAATTTAATTGTTGAGTAGCTAAGTAATAGTATCCTATGCGGGGTGGCCAATCAGAATTTAGTGAGGCTCTGTGCCATGTAGATCCGCTCCAGGATATTATTAGCTGAAAGTAACGATGCAGTGTGAAAAGCAGAGGCCGACAATCACACATGCGAAACCAGGCAGAAATATTTGCATGCTTTCTAGGTGAGAATTGCGGGGAGTATCTTTGTGAATATGTATCCTGTTGTTTACTTGTAAATATTAATATACAATTCTATAGCTCTGATTGATTTTAAAGTGTTATTTGGCCGGCCGCCACTAAGATGGGTAATTTACCTCTTTGGCTTGATGAATGTAAACTGTCAGCTTAAATACACTGAAATAAGAATGCGATGTTTATCTTTCAATCAGTTACAGGCCATTCACACAGAATTGATTTTTGCGGTTAAAAACTTGAGATGCAGGTCAGGGCTGGTCTTTTTAATGTTATTTAAAGTACATTATGATAAATGTTTTGCTGGTTACGTATAAATGCAACATTTCAGCTAAGAAAATGTTAAATGTTAGCTGGATTATGTTCATAAGTAACCATAGTGATGTATGTTTATGCTGTTATATAATAATTATATTCTAATAATAATAATAATAATTAAAAAACATCTTTCACGTCTAGTGAGTTGGCTCATGTGATTTATGTTTCGTGCTTCAGAACTTCTGCTAAGGGAATATAGTGAGCATCGATGCTCCCTGGTTTTCATTGTGGGACTTTTTAGGGAGCAGACTTTATATTTTACTGTTGTTTAAATTTCAAATAACATTAGATTTCACTAATGTCTGTTTTTTAGGTGTGTATAAAAACTGTATACAATGTATATACAATTGTGTATACAGTAATCACAGTAACTGTAATAGGGCTATAATGAGTCTATTGCATTTGCTTAAAGAAGTAATAATAATAATGACAGGAACATAATTAGTTGGGGAATCATGTGATTCTTTTCTTTATCTTTAATTTAAGGAAGTAAACTGATTATTTAAAACTGTATACTGGTATACTTGTATACAGTATACTAAAACACTTATTTTTTAACATTTTTTTTTTTTTAACATTAAAATGTTTAGACATAATGTGTTGCATTGATTATACTTTCATACAAGAGGAACATTTGCAAATTGCTCACTGCACAGGAGAGCACTTGATATAGAATACATTTTTTAAATAAAATACAAAGTGTGTAGACTTATTAATTCAATTAATGATGAAGAACAAGAAGGTCCAGTTTGAGTGTGGAGACCTTTTTGTGTTTGTATGTTCTCCCAGTGCTCCGATTTCCCCCAATCCAAAAAGACACGCAGGTTAGGTGAATTGTAGACACTAAGGCCCCGTTTACACGAAGGGAAGGCGCAAATATTTCCCTGCGGTTTGGCCTCTCATTTACACAAAAACCCAGTTTTTATCACAAAAAACGATTATTTCTCAAAACTCTGGTCAAAGTGGAGATTTCTGATAATGCCGGTTATGTTTTGCCGTGTCAACTGGGAGAAACAGGGTTTTAGGTTCTCTAACGTCACATTATGCACCAGAAAATGCTTAACGTCATGTGAGCGCCGTGAACAGGAAGTCACTCGTGTTATTCATTTCGGGGGGAATATTAGTTTCTCTAAATACCCGGCTATGTGTAAATGTGGCCTAAGTTGTCCATAGGTGTGTATGCGTGTTGATGTGTGTATGAGCACTGTGATGGACTGCAGCCTTGGAAGCTGGGATAGGATCCATCATTCCTGCAACCCATCATTCCAAGTTGATAATCAATAAATATATAATCAAAATAATCTTACAACCCTACTTGAACATAAGATGAATATAGTGATTATTAGACTTACACATTCATACACACTCATTCTGGACCATGTGGTGAGAGAGAAAGGGAAGCAAAAATAGCATACCCAGGCCAGATTTCCTTTAAAAGGGTGACATTAACAGCTTCAAAGGATTAGAATAAGGATTATAGAATATTTCTGTGTCAAATACAGTAACGTCCCTCTGGGCACAGCATTGTAAAGGACTTGTTCTAAGGATGAACTTCACGGAATAATAGGCAAGTCAAGGGTGCTCTATAGCCACTGGGTCTAAAACACACACACACACACACACACACACACACACACTCGTTTCAAGTTCAAAGTACAGAGCCATCTTTCATTGTCAAATAAAAATGCTAATTGGTAATTCAGTTCAATTGACATATTTGTATAGCACTTTTCACAATACATATTGTTTCAAGCAGCTTTACAGAAAATGCATCACTACATTACAATTTAAAGTGAACTGTTATCAGACTGTGTCCAAGTTGAATTTCAGAAATGTACATATAAAAATCACGCAGTTAGCTAAAATCATGTAGAAATTTTAGGCCGAAACAACGAGCTCATTAAAGTAATTAATTACAAGTTGTGAACATAATGATTACAATATATAGAAAAGTTAGGAAAACTTCATGTTTAGATGCTGGTAAAATCACAAAGGCAGAGAAATTTATAACCACACGTAAGCATCACTAATACATCATGGGGTGGTCACACTAGATTTTAAGCCTGCAGTGAATATATAGGCAGTGAGATATGTCACTCTCCAAGGCTTCTGTTTTAAATAAATTATAAATAAATGGAAGTGTTAAATACATCATCTACTTCTGTTTCATGAGACACTGCACTCCATGCAGCACGTCTTTTTGATATAAGTGTGTATTTTAAACAGGGATGTGTATTTGACTGCTCAAAAAATCTGCTGAGTATAGGTGAAAATGGGTAAGTATACGTGTGTTATTGGAAATTAACATATAAATAAAATGTGTCTGTAGTCTTTTTTTATTATTATTGTAGGTCTATATACACATGCTCTTAAATCCTTTGTTGTTCAAATGTCTTTTAACTATCCAAATTGTTGTTCCATAATGCATATGATTCCCAATTCTCTGTCTGCCGACTTGCAAACAAAGCCGAGAAGATTGTGAGTCAAGCCCAAAGGCACAACTGATGCATATGGCTTTCTCCTTTTCTCATCTGCTCTTTTCCATTAGCATACTTTGTTTGATAATGGGTAGGAGATCTGATTTGAATTGGTGAGGAAAACATATGGCTGAGCATACTTGTATGCATATGCATACAGAAAAGACACATCTCAAGCTAAGCCATAAAGCGCCAGACTTGCTGCGGTCTGTTTGCTTTGACTCTGTAATCCTTTTTGACATTGGCATCTTTCTGACATGTGTCCTCTGTCTTGCTTTATGTTGCTTTAAACTTGCACTCCCTCACAAGTTTTCAAAAACTTTGAGAGATTAAGAAGAAAAAAACCTTTGAATTGAGAATGACTTGCTGGCATCTTTTCCTTGGATGTGTTTTGTGTTCACAATCCAAGTTATAAGCAAACGCACTGTGGTTTTATAACAAAAACTCCTTCTGAGGTGGAGTTTGTATGGATTGGGCACATATTGCACTCTGTCACTGGCTTAAACTGTATTTGTGGGTGTAGGGGTGCCCAATCCTGCTCCTGTCGATCGACTGTCCTGCACAGTTCATCTCCAACCTATATCATATCATATCATAATTGTGATTTTATTTTTATTAATTGTGCAGCTCTGTTTTCAAACTACTTTGAATCACCTTGAAATAAGCCTTTACTTTAATGTTTTTCTCAAGAATTTAATAATACGTTAACAACAGCCTAATACAATGTTTATGTTTTGTTTTTAAATCCCTTGTGAAAAAGAAGTCTGTATTGGATGTATTTTTATAAAGTGTATTTAAAAAAAACTGATCTTGAATCTTGTCGAGAGAATGGCGAGTACAAGCACTGTGAGTTGCTCTCCATTAAAGTGCTTTGCGCTCGTTTCGCATATCGTGAGTTGATCTGGCTGGGAAACTGTTTGTTGAAACTGCTCTAATATGAAAATAACTATATTCAGCCCTTTATCCAGAACGTTTTTACTTTTCTGGTTGATATTTGGTTGATCAGTTCATGCTCTTCAGATTAACATCCACGGCACTAGCCAGTGGCATAAGTCAGAGCAGCTGTTAATTTGTTCTGGGGGCCATAACAACGGGGGCGGTCACCACAAAGCAAACTATGTCGTATTGGGTGAGGGATACTATTGCTCTAGCCTATGAGGTGCACAGTTAAGCATTCTACTAGGGGGGTTGCATCCTCCAGGGCT
The DNA here is from genome assembly GCA_033366665.1 of Phoxinus dragarum. Classification (NCBI taxonomy): domain Eukaryota; kingdom Metazoa; phylum Chordata; class Actinopteri; order Cypriniformes; family Leuciscidae; genus Phoxinus; species Phoxinus dragarum. The sequence continues at coordinate 159,527 of JARPMJ010001138.1, read as the reverse complement.
TTAGCAAGAGGCACCCCCTTGCAGCAAGTATGTGATGCAGCAGGCTGGTCGTCTCTGCACACATTTATAGATTCTATAGTTTGGATGTTCACGTTACTCCAAGCTTACACGTCCTTGAGTCGACATCCCAAGCTCATGTCTGAGGCCCTTCTCGTGTTTGTGCGCACACACTACACAACCTTGAGGGGTCCAGGGGCTTCCAGTGCGGCGCCGTTGGTATTATCTGTCCCCATTGCGCTTGGCGTGTTTGCCACACGTTTACAACCGGTCAAACGTAGACTGTTCCCTTTCGTAGGGAACTCGCACTGCATCGTTGAAAACAACTCTTTGGGGACGCTCCCTTAGCGTGCGTCTCTGAAGTATGAATGAAACTAATCCAACCCTGATTGGTGTTGCGTCATGACGTAACATGTGACGGCATAACCGGATCTATAAAGTCACGTCGGCACACACACACATTAGCTTTCGCTCTTCAGCAAGCGTTCTTTGTGAAAACTGTCTGTCTTATTTGGTGTTGTTTGTCTGTTACAAAAATCCCTGTCATGGCGAGTGAACAATACACAAAGTGTGTGCACCCCTGCCCTCGTTTTCTCACGGTTAGGGACATGCATTTAATGTGTGTGTATTGTTTGGGAGCACAGTATGCACAGGCAGCTCTCGAGGGAGCTGCCTGTGAACACTGTGAAGCACTTCCCATTAGAGTGCTGCGCTCCCGCTTGGCCATTTTCAATGATGATGGCCAGGCTCGCGATCCCCGCGGTTCGGGTCCCACATCCGTTGAGGCGGCGCGGCGGCTTAGATCGTGGGGATCGCAAAAGGATCTTACAGAGGGGAACGAGACTGCTGAGGTACTTTCTCGTTCTTCATCTGAAGGTTCTGTAGCGCTGTAGTGCAGAAGCCCGCGACGAGCGCCCGATGCTCGAGCTGTCTGCTTCCGAGGAAGTGGATGTGCTCAGCATCGGCAGCGAGGAACATGAGTCATACTCGCCGGCTCATGTTCCCGCTTTGGAGGAGCTAGTGGAGGTTGAGACGCGTGCTGTGGCCAGACTCAACATCAGCTGGCCACAAAATAAGCAGGATGATCCTTGTCAAAGCAAGCTAGACGAGAGATTCCTGCATCACCGTTCACAACCTCAGCGCCGGGGTTTGCCGTTTTTCCCAGATCTTCACAAAAAGATCTCCAGATCCTGGGAAAACCCCCACTCTTTTCGTATCTCATCACCCAATTATTATTATTATTATAGTAATGTGGTGGGTGCGAGAGATGGGATATGGCAAGATGCCGCCGATGGAGGAAGCCTTAGCGAGCTATCTTTCTCCTGAAGCGGCATCTTCGCTTAAAACCCCGGCGCTGCCCAGCAAACCGTGCAGGGACACCTCTGCACTGGTTGGCCGGGCTTATATGGCGGCTGGTCAGGCTGGTACGTCTCTGCACTCAATTGGGATTTTGCAGGCGTACCAGGCTGACCTCCTTAAAGACCTGGATGAGGGCGAGAGACCGTCACCTTCGGATATTGTGGAATTGAGAAGAGCCACAGATTTATCTCTCCGGGCCACTAAAGAGACGGCACGTGCTATTGGCCGCTCTATGGCAGCTATGGTGGCCACGGAGAGACATCTGTGGCTAAATCTGTCAGGCATTAAAGAGAAGGATAAAGCTTTTCAGCTAGACGCACTGCTATTGCCTTCTGTCTTGTTCGGCGACGCAGTCACTACTGTCGTCGACAGGTTTTAGGAGGCGAAAAAGCAATCAGCGGCGTTCCAGCAGTATTTCCCTCGCCGCTCAAAATCTGGGTCTAGGAGGGCTCAACTACAGATGGTACTCAACCAGAATGAGACTTTTACCGCCGCCGTTCCCGCGGCGGTAAAATTGCGGGGGTGTATTTGCTGCCTTTGACCGCTAAGAGGCGCTACAATCGCAGACTTTGAAAAGTGTCAGTTTATTCTCTCTATTGCGTAATCTGCCGCCGCGCCGCGGCTCATTGAGAGTGTTTGAAATGTGGTAAAACAGATCAATTCAAGTTAAACATTTAGTTAAATGAATTCATATAATCACAAGACTGAAATTAAATGTAGGCCTAATACATTGAATAAATAATGAAAACATTTCAACACAAAACATTGCAATAGAAAAATATTAGGCTACATCAATGAGGCTTTGCAAGAGCAACGTCTTATCAGCGGACCGACGGTAGCGCAGTGGACAACGCAACAGCACGAGCTTCACGGAGCTTCAAGCGATGCGAGATCGAATCTCACTAGCTTTTGCTGACAGCGTTAAATGTTTTACCATTCTTGATGCTTAGATAGGTAACTGTTTATTGAAGTCAAGCGTTTTGTTTAATTATCAATGGCACATTACAACATACATTTGCTAGATTCCAGTAGAGCCGCTGCACAGACGACAAAACTGATGAAGGAAGATTATCAGCCGATCGCGTCAGAAAATGAAAATGACGAAGCTATCTTTAATCTGCTAAATTATTGTTTTGTGAATCATCCACGAAATTGAGATGACTGACAATTGATACCCGCCATAGCAAAGGAAGAAATTTTTAAAAACAGATCCTGGACATTTCAAGGTTTAAATAAAGTGTCGGGGGCAGTTTATTTATTTAAAACAGGGTTGCATCGAGTTAGAGTTTATTAAGTAAGAAACAGAATCTTATTCTTGCGACATTTTAAATCTGTATTGCCAAATAAATTGCAGCTAAATAAACAATTAAAACAGTAAGCTAGTCTACAAAACGAAAATAGTTCAAAGCAACATAAATTAAAATTTTCTTTGCTTCTCTCTCGCGCTGGAACTCTTTTATTTTATTTTATTTAGTCTCCCTGCACTGCGCGCGCCGGGGTCTCTCTCTACATTAAACAAGATTTCAGGTACCCCCATTATACAGCTGATAATAGGCTACTGATGTCGCTGTGTGTCATCCATACAAATCACAAAAAAAAAAACTGTAACAAATGATTGAGTCTTGCTTCAAACAGAATGCCTGGTTGAATTCACCGTACAATAAAACGAGGTGGATCGCGAATAAAAGCGATCTGTATCTGCTGCTTATCGCATTCGTTTAGTTGGCAAGAACGCGTTTCGTCGATAGTTCATGTTTAGATAATGCCAGATTGTTGACAAACACACTACTCAAACGTGTTAAAATTCTACAAAACCATTTGAAACAAATGGGTTGAACACTTCAACTGAAAGTGTGTGTGAAACCTCTTTAAATACAATACATAAAACTACAATATTTATAATTTAAGGGCCTACATTTGGACACATCGAGAGATTTATCTTTAAAAGTATTTTGCCTTTGCCGTCATCAGACTCACTCTGCATATGAAAGACAGAACATTTAACACCTCCTGAACCCCCAACCTCCCACAGGCGATCTGAGTCTGAGACCGACTTAAAACAAAGAGAAGTCGGAATTCACACTAGACATTAGCATTAGGCTAGTAAAGTGTTGATAATGAAATAATTAAATTATTTAGGCTATGTAGGCTAATGTTTCTGTCATAAAAGTTTATTAATAAACATTTAATTATTTCAATAATTGAAGAAATAAAACACTACCTCGGTTTGGGCCAGCTTTTTCCAAGCAAACCTAAATACAAACGCATGTTCATTTGTTGTCATGAATACAATGTTCAACTCAATGTTAAATTCCACGGGGATCTTTGGATCCTTACAACCAGGGTGCGCGATTTGTGAATTAGCTATTTTTTTTTTTTATATATAAATCTCGAACCACAGTGCTTGCTGCTGCTAAACTAAATAACATTTATATAATAATTATGAACTTAAATGAAACAATATCGCAACATTTCGACAAATAAATTATCTGATCTATTTTTACAATTTAATTCAGGGTGATTTAGCCTAGAGACTACATTTAATTATAGCGAGATTTTCACCCTTGTCCGTTCATCATTGGGAAGCGCTCACAGCTAGTTTGAGTAGATCCTCTGTGTAACAATATCTAATTGTTATAATGCTTGTTCAGGCTATACCGGCCGCTAGGGGGCGAACAAAGGTCTCCTGCTAAGAGGGCTGTCTGGAAGGAGAATACAAAATGGAAGTAGATGAGAGTGTGAAACCTGTGCAACTCCCAAAGCGACGTGTTCCGGTCGCCATGATGAAACCGCTGAAAGAGGCGCTTCAGGATCTTGAGCACAGAGGTATTATCACACCAGTAGACTGTAGCACGGACTGGATCAGTAGCATGGTGGTGGTACAAAAGCAAAACGGTAAACCTAGAGTATGCATTGATCCAAAGCCCCTCAACAAGGCACTCAAGTGCAGCCACTTCCCACTACAAACTATTGAGGATGTACTCCCAGATATGTCTAAAGCTAAAGTGTTCACGGTGTGTGACGTCAAAAGCGGGTTTTGGCATGTCAAGCTTGAAGAGAAATCCAGTTATCTGACTACGTTTTCCACCCCATTTGGCCGTTTCAGATGGCTAAGGATGCCCATGGGAATAAGTCCGGCACCGGAAGTTTTCCAGCGAAAACTGACCCAAGCACTGGACGGGTTACCAGGCTTATACATTATTGCGGATGATGTGCTCATTACAGGTCAGGGAGAGACGCAGGAAGCGGCAGAAGGAGACCATGATGTGAAGCTGAAACTGTTCCTGGAGAGGTGCAGGCAAAAGAACATTAAACTGAACCCAGACAAATTCAAGCTGAGGAAGAGGGAGTGTACATACATTGGGCACCGCCTGACAGCAAACGGACTGAAAGTGGATCCAGACAAGGTTCGTGCTATTGAACACATGCCGAGACCTACAGATTTGAAAGCAGTACAGAGACTGTTAGGTATGATAAACTACTTGGCTAAGTTTTGCCCACACCTTTCGGACCAGTGTGCCGCGTTGCGGCAGTTGACACACAAAGACACAGACTGGGACTGGTCGGAGCAGCATGAGAATGCTTTTGTGCAACTAAAAAAGTCTATTGCAGATGCTCCTATACTGAAGTACTACTGCCCGGAGGAGGACCTCGTAGTGCAATGTGATGCATCAGACACAGGTTTGGGAGCAGCACTCATGCAAAAGGGTAAGCCCATCGCCTATGCAAGCAGAGCACTCACACAGACGGAGCGGGGTTATGCCCAGATTGAAAAAGAGTTTCTAGCCATGGTGTTCAGTGTAGAGAAGTTTCATCAGTACACGTATGGTCGCAAAGTTACGGTCCAATCTGACCATAAGCCGTTAGAGTCCATAGTTAGGAAACCTCTTTTGAGTGCGCCCAAGAGGCTTCAAAGAATGATGCTACGTATTCAGAAATACGACCTGACTGTAGTGTATGTTCCTGGCAAAGACATGTTACTTGCAGACACCTTAAGCAGAGCATATCTCCCAGAATGCCCATCTCTGAGCTCTGTAGAAGCGGAAATAGAGACGGTTAATATGGTGCAACACTTACCCATTTCAGGTGACAGTCTAAGCCAGATCAGGACAGCTACAAAGGATGACAAAACTCTACAAACTGTGATCCGACTGATGAAGCAGGGTTGGCCATCGGACAAAAGGGCCGTACCTCAGGAAATTAAACCCTACTTCTCATTCCAGGAGGAATTAAGTTATCAGGACGGCATTGTATTTCGAGGTGAACGTGCTGTTATTCCAGTATCACTGCAGAAAGACTGCAGAATCACCCTCCGCCTGCACTCCTCACATCTCGGAGCAGAAGGATGTCTCCGAAGGGCCAGAGAATGTGTCTACTGGATTGGCATGAACGACCACATAAAGACACACATAGCTCGCTGTGACATCTGCAGGTCAGTGGATGACAAACAGCACAGAGAAACGCTCAACCCACACAAGGTGCCAAGCAGGCCATGGGCCAAAGTAGGCGTTGACCTATTTCACTTTGATAACAAAAAACTACCATGTAACAGTCGACTACTATTCCAATTTTTGGGAAATTGATTTTTTGCCAGACACAAAAGCTACTACAGTGATAAAAAAACTAAAAGCACAGTTTGCTAGATACGGCATTCCCAACACAGTAGTCTCAGACAACGGACCGCAATATTCATCTCAAGAGTTCCAAAGATTCAGCCAACTGTGGGAATTTGACCACAAAACCTCATCGCCAGGTTACCCACAGAGTAACGGCAAGGCAGAGTCTGCCGTTTAAAACTGCAAAGAGACTGTTACACAAAGCCAAAGCTTCGGGACAAGACCCATATCTCGCGCTCTTGGACCATCGGAACACACCGTCACAAGGACTAGAAAGCAGCCCAGCTCAAAGACTGCTGAACCGTCGAACGAGATCTCTGTTACCGGCGAAAAACAGCCTTCTCCAGCCGAAAGTGGTTCAAGCGGAGCAGGCACTGTTTAACAACCAACAGCGTCAATGTGCGTACTACAACCGATCAGCCAGGGATCTAGATGCCCTACGACCAGGTGACACGGTCAGAGTGCAGCCATTTGAGCCTCACACCAAATGGAAGCTGGGCAAGGTGAAAAGACCAGTTGACCCCTAGATCCTATGAGGTTGAAATGGATTCGGGCGCAGTTCTCAGGAGAAACCGTAGACACCTCAGACGTGCCCATGTTGTTCCTCAAACAGAGGTTGTTGATATAGAGACGGTAAACACTCCAGGAACCCATATAGACACTGTACTATCCCAGCAGAGCCCTCCGACTCAGAGCGATACCTGTGACAGGGATGTGCCGAAGACAACTAGATGTGGTAGAGTTGTTCGTCAGCCTCAACGCTACAAGGACTTTACTACTTAAACTGTCATTTAGGTGACTTTAGGTAAAATAAATAAAAAAAACTTGTTTTGAGATGTTAAAGCCATTTTGGTAGTTTGGGTAATGGCATGTATTTAAGCTGTTCGTACATTTGAAAGTACATTCTTATGTGCATGTAATGTTTGCACATGTGTTTCAGGGAAAAGAAAAAACTTTCTAAAAGAGAAAGGATGTAACAATATCTAATTGTTATAATGCTTGTTCAGGCTATACCGGCCGCTAGGGGGCGAACAAAGGTCTCCTGCTAAGAGGGCCGGAGAGTAAGAGTGGAGAGAGTCTGGAATGTGACTATGTTTGTAGACCTTTTGAGAAAATAAATAGAGACCCCGTTGGGCCAGTTCAAAGAATACAGACTCATGTTTTATATGGAAATACCGCACTTTAACACTCTGCACCTCTCGGTTTCATACGGATTACCTAATCAGATAACATTTATTAAATATTTAGACATTTAAAGGCTTTAGACATAGCCGATTTCTTATCGTGACTAAGCGGAGGAAAGTGGCTTTCGGTTCATTTTTGTGACGCGCAGTTCCTGGAGACAGAGACGACAGATAAACTTTTGAATAAAAGTTTGAATATGAATAAAAGTTTGCAGTGTTGAACGATGTAGGCTACTCTACTCTGATCTGTATGACTAAAAAACTACGGAGTAGCCTAAAGGGCCTAAGTTATTATAGCTGTCTGTTATGAGAAAAATACATCCAAATGAACGCGCAGCCGCGTCTGCCGAACATTAATTCAACATGCCAGAATAAAACCCGACTTTAGAACAATGGATAGCGCCACTCGGCGTGGTGTGCCAAAATACTTAATTATAAACTTCAATATTTCATTCAAAACAATCTCAAAAAGCTTTGTGACATTTTGAAAGCCGTGCATGCATTAAGGCCACTGGAACCATGAACTGAAACTTCTGGTTCTGATTTTATTGTTTGTCGTTTAAACGTGCCTGTTGCATATCTTTACATTATATATTTTAAATGGTCTATTGGTGAAGTAATTTATAGCATTGGTTACTGTGGAGGGAGGGGGAATTAAAATAATTCAGCAGAAGCAGGGATGTTTAGACCAGAAGGAAATCCGTACCTTGCTTTAAAACTATGTTTTACAAACTCTTTATTAGAACCAAAAAAAAAAGGCAATCCTGTATAAAAAAAATGTTTTGTTTGTTTGATTGTCTGCATTAATAACAGGCTATGACATGCATTAATAGTCTAATATAAAATCTACAATAGTCTATGTTTTTTCTGGATTCGAACCCGTGTCATCCAAATGACCAATACGTCAGTTCTACCACTCGGCCATGAATGTACTCATTTAGAAATGGCCTGTTTATCCACTCTTCTCCAGAGAAGCGCTCATCATTCGTCTTATTCCTCAATAGAGTAGTAAACAAATAATCAGCTTTTTTGCACCCAATTTATTTTTGTTTGTTATTTTTGTTATTATTATTATTTTATCACGCTGCTCCCAACGGGCAATAGGGTTATGTCGCCCACCGACGTCTAGGCTACAATATGAAATAAAGGCTATATTGTTCTCGTCTCTATTTTTAAATTATGATTCTATTTTTCTGTCCTAAACAATGTTCTATAGTAGCCTATTTCATCTGTTAATTGACATTAACCCCGCTTACATTTCAAAATACGGCAATAGCTGCTGTTTTGCACAATGTCCCTCTGCGCCACCTGGCGGTCATTTCGCGAATGACTTTGAAATGCGACTGGATTATTTTTACCGCGGTAGTTTTGCCGCGGTGCCTGTCGCGGCGGTAATGGGCATTCTGGTTGAATACCATCTGTAGTTCCCACCACCAGGAACAGAGAGAGAGCGTTTCCTCTAGAGCCCCTCCGGGAGCTTGGCAACAGAGGAAACGCTCTCAATCGAAGTCCTCTAACCAGAAGGGCGACCTGAGGGCCGTCCTTCAGGCGAAGAGGGCTTCGGGAAAGAGGTCCTAACCGAAATGGTAGGACCTCTGAGGGCTGGGCTGGGCTGGGCTGGGCTGGGCTGGGCTCTGGAAATGGCAGTTCGGCATCGAGATGTCGTCCTTGGCCACATTCAGAACCTGGGGTTAAGGCTCAACACGAAGAAAAGCGTGTTGGAACCAGCTCAGAAAACGATGTTTCTGGGCGTGGTATGGGATTCGGTTACGATGCGGGCACATATGTCTCCCGCGCGTGTCGAACCAATCCTGGCCATGGTGTCTGTGATAAAGCTAGGCCAAGCCATCACTGTAAAGCGATTTCAAAGACTGCTGGGCCTTTGGGCTTTCTACACATGAGGCCCCTTCAGTGGTGGCTGAAAACCAAAGGGTTTTCCCCGAGGGGGAATCCGTTCCGTATAATCAGGTTTACGCGCAGATGCCTTCGTTCCATATCAATATGGAAGAAACCTTGGTTCCTGTCCCAAGGGCCAGTGTTAGGAGCGTCATGTCGCCGGAAATCCGTTTCGACGGACGCCTTCCTCACTGGCTGGGGCGCGGTCATGGACGGCCGCTTTGCCAGGGGTCTGTGACAGGACCATCATCTTTCTTGGCATATAAATTGCTTAGAAATGTTGGCTGTGTTCAGGGCTCTGAGGAGCTTCCCCCCAGACATCAAGGGTTATCACATCCTGATACGTTCAGACAATACATCAGTGGTAGCTTATCTGAACCGACAAGGGGGACTCAGATCACGCCCTCTATCCAGACTGGCGCATCAGATTATCCTATGGTCCCAGGGGAAAATATGATCTATCAGAGCAATATATATCCCAGGGGTTCAGAATCAGGGAGCAGACATCTTGTCGAGGCAGGGGCTGAGGCCCGGGGAATGGAGACTTCACCCAGAGGTGGTGAAGTTGATATGGCAGAGGTTTGGACCAATAGAAGTGGATCAGTTTGCGTCTCGAGAGACTTCCCACTGTCCACTTTGGTTCTCCCTCACTCATCCAGCCCCACTGGGGTTGGATGCCATGGTATAGGCCTGGCCGAGGCTTCGCCCTTTACGCTTTTCCCCCGATCGCTCTGCTCCCGGGAGTCCTAGAGAGGGTCCGTCAGGAGGGCATTGGTCTTCTTCTGGTTGCCCCGTTGTGGCCGGCCCGAATATGGTTTTCAGACATAATTTCACTCCTGATAGCTCTGCCATGGCAGATTCCTCTAAGGAGGGATCTGTTGTCTCAGGCGGAGGGAACAATATTCCACCCTCGGCCAGAGCTGTGGAAATTGTGGATCTGGGCCCTGAGGGGGCTCAGTACCTAGATGCTGGTCTATCAGCCGGGGTGGTTGAAACCATACTTAGCTCTAGGACTCCGTCTACTAGGAGATTATAGGGCCTCAAGTGGAATGTCTTTTTCACTTGGTGTAGAGAACATGAGTTAGATCCAGTTAACTGCCCAGTGGCTTCAGTTCTGGACTTTCTCCAAGATCGTTTCTCCGCGGGTCTCTCCCCGTCCACACTGAAGGTGTACGTGGCTGCCATTGCGGCTTTCCATGCACCACTGAGTGATGGGCTTCTGGGGAGGCACCAACTGGTCATACGTTTTCTCCGTGGTACATGGAGGATGAGACCGACAATCAGGTCCAGGGTTCCATCCTGGGACCTGGCAGAGGTTCTCGAAGGGCTATCCCTGGCTCCCTTCGAACCCCTTCAGTCGACTTCGCCCAAGGACCTTACATTCAAGATTGCCTTTCTTTTAGCTATTACTTCTCTTAAGAGGGTGTGAGATCTTGCCCTGGCAGTAACGCCAGCCTGCTTGGAGTTTGCCCCAGGCAGAGTTAAGGCCATCATGCACCCGAGACCTGGCTACGTGCCTAAAGTGCCTTCTAACGTGGCACGGTCCACGGTCCTGCAAGCTTTTTATCTTCTACCGACACATGAGGTGGAGGAGGAGAGGCTTCACTTGCTCTGCCCGATTAGAGCCTTGAGTGTTTACCTTGAGAGGTCCTCTTCTTGGAGGAGGTCGGACCAACTGTTAGTGTGTTTTGGGTCACCTAAAAAGGGGCTCCCGGCATCCAAACAAACTGTGGATTGGATAATAGCAATTGGATTGTTCAGGCTATTACTTCGGCCTACAAGGTGCACAATTTGCCTTCACCTTTGGCCGTCAGGGCTCATTCTACTAGAGGCATTGCGTCCTCTAGGGCCCTCCTCTCGGGAGTGCCCCTCCAGGAGATCTGTGAGGCAGCCGGTTGGGCTACCCCGCACACTTTTATCAGGTTTTATAGTCTGCACCTCCCTAGTACGCCTGGCGCACATGTGCTCTCGTCCTAGCTAAGTGCCTGAGATCAGTTTCACTCTAGGGCAGGCCTTTTTTCGGTGCGTGGCCTAGTGGGTATTCGTTCCCCAAAGAGTCGTTTTCAACGACGCAGTGCAAGTTCCCTACGAAAGGGAACGTCTCGGGTTACAACTGTAACCCTTGTTCCCTGAGGAGGGAACGAGACACTGCGTCGTCTTGCCACGCCTTCTAAACGCCTGGGAGCGGCTTGCTTCATCGCAAGGCTAATGTGTGTGTGTGCCGGCGTCACTTTATACATCCGGTTATGCCGTCACATGTTACGTCATGATGCAACACCAATCAGGATTGGATTAGTTTCATTCATACTTCAGAGACGCACGCTAAGGGAGCGTCCCCAAAGAGTCGTTTTCAACGACGCAGGGTCTCTGAAAACGTTACAGTCGTAACCAGAGACGTTTTCCCCATAGAGCTTAAAATCAAGTGCAGCATCTCGTTCCCACTTCTTCAGAGAACAGGGTTACAGTCAAGTAACCCGAGACGATTCTCAACCATAGTGAGAATAATGTGTGTTTTTATGCACAGAGAAAAATAATAATAAACATTTATTTGCAATTATAAAGTATAGAAGTTAGACAACAGTTCAGAAGTTTCACTGAACAACTTTGATATTACATCTAAAATCAACAACCTGCAGGTACTGTTTTTCTGTTTGGTTCTTGTATTGCTGCTTTTAAATTGTTTTTCTATATCAACATATACTGTGGTCTTGAACATTTAAGGCACAATTCATGTCAAAGAAGTTCAACTTTTAGAAATGCGTTTCAAAACCTTCACTCTATTCCACTACACTACGTATCATGTTTTTAAAAGCAAAAAAGCATTTTATCTGCGTTCATTCAGCTCACTGCTTTTTATTCTGTGTGAATATCTGACCTGTGGTCAGTGCTGCACCCCCTGCTATCATGACAGACGGACTAGTAAACTGCATTGTTCAATGAGAGACTTCTATAATTATTACGTTCTCATCGAATCGCAGGAAAGACAACCATGGCCAGGGAAAACTCACCCAGTTTTCAAAAAATAATTATTGACATAGGCCTACATCCATACATGATACATGTATATTGAAATGCTAATGATATCAGGGTACGCAGTGTTGATGCATTGTGTACAAGCAGGTTATCCATTGTTTCAGGTAATATACTATTATAGTAATGAAATGAAAGGCCACATAAGTGAACTTAAAGAGTACACTTTCATGGCTGTGAACACACTTAACCCTCTGATGGTTTTCATTTGTGTAGACACTCGTGATCTTTGGGGTCTCCAGGGACCCCAGACAATAACATGTAATTTTGTAACAGAATAAAAAAAATTTTTTTACAAATGTAATTTTGCTCTGTTTATTAATGTTTTTACTCCACAATTGTGCAGTTTTTGAAGGATTTATGATATATTTTAAATGTATAATTTATGATAGATTTTAAATTTATAATTTTTAAATAGGTTTTTATACAAATTAGCTGTTTTATGTAAAATTCCCTTTATAAAAGACCCAAATTTCTCAATTTCATTTATGGGGTTAACATGGATAATTTTATATGGTTCAGTGTAACATTTTTGCCCATATATTGGAAAATGTAGTTTTAAAAGTAAAAAAAATTATAATTTTAGCCACTAGATGGCTATAGAGCTCCACTATATGATATGTGCTATTTGACTAACTGAAAGATATTTTGGAAAGATATTCCAGTTGGATTCATTCATATCTAAATATTATGAAATCCCAATTATAACAATAAAAATGACTTTTTTGTCAAAGTTTTGCCTGTTTTGTACTGAAAGAAATTTTTTTTTCAATAATGTTACATTATGATTACAATCAAATCTGAAAAAGATAAAAGTTGAGTTTTTAGAGTTAATCATTTATTTTTCAATCTTCTTTTTTTCATATAATTGTACAAATGTAATCTACACTTCAGTTACTAACTGTAACAGAACAGATATGTACAGTTATATTTTAAATTGAGTACAAATACATGACATGGACATCAAAATGCAATGAACTGAACAGCATAACAAATGAGCAAATAAAGCAGTAACTTTTGTCTCTTTCTCTCTCTCTCTGTGTGTGTGTGTGTGTGTGTGTGTGTGTGTGTGTGTGTGTGTGTGTGTGTGTGTGTGTGTGTGTGTGTGTGTGTGTGTGTGTGTTCACATTGTCGATGTGTCAATTTTTTTTGTGGTGGTTCCGCATTTTGGACTATTTTATGTGAAAAATTATAAGAGAGCAGTTTTCATAGTCTCTCAAATGTATTCTTCTGTGTGTGTGAGCATGATAATTTTGCATTGTGAATGTTTTTTAGCACTGTTAGAAGTGTGCCACTTCATTTCTGTCTATGTGTGTTCTGTGTTGTTTCTGATTTTGATGATTTTTGTCTATTTTCTTTATATATTTCTATAACCCAGCGTAGAATTATTATTTTTTCAGTAAAAAAAATGCTAAACTTTGACAAAAAAATCATTTTAATTGTTAGAATTGTGATTTAATATTATTTAGATATGAATCCAACTGGAAAAACTTGTGAAAATATATTTTTCAGTTAGTCAAATAGCAAATAGCATATAGTGGAGCTCCGTAGCCATCTAGTGGCTAAAATTATGATTTTTTTACTTTTAAAACTATATTAATACTAAACCGTGTAAAATTATCCATGTTATCCCCAGAAATTAAATTTAGAAATGTGGGTCTTTTATAAAGTGAATTTTACATAAAAAGCTGTTTTTGTATAAAAACCTATTTTATTTTTTTTATATATATTTAAAATATATCATAAATCCTCCAAAAACTGCACAAATGTGGAGTAAAAACATTAATAAACAGTTGTTGTCAAGCAAACATAAAAACAGATTAAATCACAATCTAATTTTTTTTTTTTTTTGTAGATCTATAAAGGGTTAATAGCAGTACAACGTTTCATTCCATTTGGACAAAGATAACTTTTTTTTTAATTCAGTAAAGGTCATTTGCGGGTTAAAAAGACCCCGAAGACCATCAGATATGCTTTTAAAAATTGTGTTTTTCAAAAATGATATGGCGCTACCCTGAGAAAGGTCTATAGAAGTAATTATAAAATTGCATTTAAATATGTAGCCAAGTCCTACTTAAGTTGAAAGTACTTTCAACTGCATTCAATATACATTTAAAATATAATACATTATTTTCTTTTCATTTTAAATCACATTCAAGTGTCCAAAAACATTACATTCTGTTCACACTTTGTGATGTGAAATTGTGATGTGAAGTCTGATTCATTTCTGTGAACAGATTATTTCTGACAGTTTATTTCCATCCATCCATTTTCTTCCGCTTATCCGAGGCCGGATCGCTGGGGCAGCAGTCTAAGCAGAGATGCCCAGAATTCCCTCTCCCTAGACACTTCCTCCAGCTCTTCCGGGGGGACACCGAGGCGTTCCCAGGCCAGCCGGAAGACATAGTCCCTCTTGCGTGTCCTAGGTCTTCCCTGGGGTCTCCTCCCGTTGGGACGCGCCCGGAACACCTTCCTGGGAAGGCGTCCAGGAGGCATCCGGAACAGATGCCCGAGCCACCTCAGCTGACCCCTCTCGATGTGGAGGAGCAGCGGATCTACTCTGAGCTCCTCCCAAGTGGCCGAGCTCCTCACCCTATCTCTAAGGGATCGCCCAGCCACTCTGCGGAGAAAGCTCATTTCGGCCGCCTGTATTCGGGATCTTGTTCTTTCGGTCATGACCCAAAGCTCATGACCATAGGTGAGAGTAGGAACGTAGATTGACCGGTAAATCGAGAGCTTCGCCTTGCGACTCAGCTCTTTCTTCACCACGACAGACCGGTACATCGACCGCATTACTGCAGCAGCTGCACCGATCCGTCTGTCAATCTCCCGTTCCATCCTTCCCTCACTCGTGAACAAGACCCCAAGATACTTAAACTCCTCCACTTGAGGCAGGAACTCTCCACCAACCTGAAGTGGACAGGCCACCCTTTTCCGACTGAGGACCATGGCCTCGGATTTGGAGGTGCTGATTCTCATCCCAGCCGCTTCACACTCGGCTGCAAACCGTCCCAGTGCATGCTGAAGGTCCTGGTTTGAAGGGGCCAACACGACAACATCATCTGCAAAGAGCAGAGACGAAATCGTGTGGTCCCCAAACCCGACACCCTCCGGCCCCTGGCTGAGCCTAGAAATTCTGTCCATAAAATTATGAACAGAACCGGCGACAAAGGGCAGCCCTGCCGGAGTCCAACATGCACCAGGAACAAGTCTGACTTACTGCCGGCAATGCGAACTAAGCTCCTGCTCCTGTCGTATAGTGACCGGACAGCCCTTAGCAAAGGACTCCGGACCCCATACTCCCGGAGCACCCTCCACAGGACACCACGAGGGACACAGTCGAATGCCTTCTCCAAATCCACAAAGCTGGAGGGTTCATGGGAGTTTGCCCAACCAATCCAGTTTATTTCAATGAACCTATTCAGAAAACCAATTCACTAGTTAATTTAAATATTACAGATGTTTTACATATCTAAATGAGTTGGCAAAACTGGCATGGGATCATATGGATATTGGCTCACTTTGAGTCTGAGTGTCAAGCATGATCGAAATTGAGTTTTAATTGAGTAAGTTGTAGATCTGTGCTGACTTGAGCTGCAAACTGTTTTAGACAGTTTAGTTGATTTGGTGAGCTAGTTTAACTACTTCAATAAATAATACTGGTTCATAAGAACAATTTGTTTGTGAACCAGACTACACTTATTTATATTCTTTTAAAACGGCAAACAGTGCTTTAATTTCTGAGTATGGTTTTATTTCAAGTACAAATACACTATTGCCAAAAGTATTGGGACACCTCTCCAAATCATTGAATTCAGGTGTTCCAATCACTTCCATGGCCACAGTTGTATAAAATCAAGCACCTATGCAGACTGCGTCTACAAACATTTGAGAATGGATCGCTTCTCAGGGGGTCTGTGAATTCAAGCGTGGCATCGCGATAGGTTGCCACCTGTGCAATAAGCCCTCCTCACTACTAAATATTCCAAGGTCAACTGTTACTAGTATTATAACAAAGTGGAAGCAATTGAGATCAACAGCATCTCAGCCATGAAGTGGTAGGCCACGTAAAATCACAGAGCGGGTTCAGCGCATGCTCAGTGCACAGTGCGCAGAAGTCGCCAACTTTCTGTAGAGTCAATAGCTACAGACTAGAGCCCTGCATTTCAGCCCGAGCTCGACGGGTCCCGACTTATTTACGCCCCTAGGGCCGGGCTTCGGGCCAATTTTCATGTCATAGTTCACACACGGGCCGGGCCTCGGGCCTGTTTAAGTCTTATCCTTCTTTTTATAGCCTATTTTAGACATGTATTAAAATTAAAAGTGAGAAGTTGACGATGGAAAAACAAACATAGAAAGCCGTTCTATAACCTATCACACTGACATATGACTGACACATGACAGTCTGCTCGCGCACACGCACGCACACAGGTTTCCTGGCGGCACGACCGGCTCGCTCTGTCTTTAGTGTCCCCGCCAGCAGCAGAAGTATAGCGAGCGTGACTTCAGCGCTCCAGTACGACTGGATTAAAACCTTCAACTGTGGAAGCTGTGATTTTTCTTCACGATGCTCGGTAAGAGACTGTTCTTAGCCATGTTAGGGGCTGTCTTGTTGTTTTTCGTTTGAAAACGACTTTTATTTTCATTAGTCTGTTGGAAACTATTGGAAATAAGAATGGCCATGTTTTGTAGTGAAGACTTGATTTTTGAGGTAAAATAATCTGCATGTTTGTTTTTACTTTAATGCCATTTATTTGATTTGTTTAGATTGTAGGCTATAGCTCATTTTGTTTGCGAGCGCTGTTGCGACTGTGAGCAGTTTGCCTCAGCTTTTAAAAAATGATAATAAACGTTTAAACTAACTGTCTGTATGATATCCTTAAGGTTTTTTATATCTATGGATTTTATTGTAGCCAAGTAAAGTGTTGAGAGGCTAAATGGATCAAACATGTTTAACTCGCTGTCGGCTGCTTGGTCGTCATAAAAAAAACCTCACAATTAAAAATAAACGAATATTTGTCTAAATTACCTTAATAAAGAAATGAAAAGAAACTTAACTAAGAAAACAGACCTATTTTAATGGCTGCAAATAGCTATTTTGCCCTAGGGCAGGCTACCGCTGTGTAATGAAAAAGAAAAAAAAACGGGCTCGGGTCGGACTCGGGCTGATAATTCTGATGAGCTGTCGGACACGGGCCGGGCTAGGGCCTGAGCGCCTCGGGCCAGGGCCGGGCCAGAGCCTAGATTTTAGGCCCGTGCAGGGCTCTACTACAGACCTCCAAACTAGATTAGCTCAAAATGCATAGAGAGCTTCATGGAATAGGTTTCCCGAGCAGCTACATCCAAGCCTTGCACCCAGCTGCATCCAAGCCCGCAATGATTTAATTTTTTATCAGCTGTTTGTGTAATGAGTGCTTCCACACCGAACGCGAATATGCTGTGGCGAAAAAACAACTTTTATTTTTTTTGCTTCGATGACGATTTTTTTTTGCTTTTGCGGCGACAGAAAAGGCTTCAGCCCATCACATACAGTGGATTGACTATTTGATTGCATGTAAACGTAGCCCCTGATGATTTTAAGAGGACCGCTCACCTTAAGCAGACTGCCAGACGCTGCTCCGGGCTGATTGGTTCCCTGAAGTTTGTGGTTTGTCTTGTCAGATGCGGTGCCACTGTCTGTAGAAGCTCCTCAAATTTTCCCACAGACATCCGAAAGTAAGTGCGGAACCGGCCATGAGATCATTTTAGCTCCTGTACAAGATTAGCATACCCTTCAGACTCTCTGTTCTTTAAAATTGGGTGCACCCAAAACCTTCTTTTCTGTCTTTTAAATAAAATGAAAAGCTTGTCTTTGGATGATGATGATGATGAAGTATCCATGTTTTCTCAGTTGTGGGCGCAAAAGTTTTGGAATGTTGAAGCTCTGAACGTCGCAAATTCGCATCGCGGCTGATGTGAATGGTTTTGACACGAACTATTCGCATTCGACACCAACACTATTCGGGTTTTCGTTTCGCTTTTTCGTTACGCTTCCGGGCCTGTGAAAGGGCCTTAAAGCCACTGGACTCTAGAGCAATGGAGACAATTCACGCTTATCTGTCTGGTAATCCAATGGACGAGTCTGGGTTTGGTGGTTGCCAGGAGAACTGGATTTGCCTGACTGCATTCTGCCAAGTGTAAAGTTTGGTGGAGGGGGGATTATGGTGTGGGTTGTTTTTTTTAGGGGTTGGGGTTGGGCTTGGCCCCTAAGTTCCAGGGAACTTAATGCTTCAGCATACCAAGACATTTTGGACAATTTCATGGTCTCAACTTTGTGGGAACAGTTTGGGAATGGCCACTTCCTGTTCCAACATGACTGCGCATCAGTGCACAAAGCAAGGTCCATAAAGACATGGATGAGCGAGTTTGGTGTGGAGGAACTTGACTGGCCTGCATAGAGTCCTGAAGAACACCTTTGAGATGAATTAGAGCGGAGACTGCGAGCCAGGCCTTCTCGTCCAATATCAGTGCCTGACCTCACAAATGCGCTTCTAGAAGAACGGTCGAAATTTCCCATAAACACACTCCTAAACCTTGTGGAAAGCCTTCTCAGAAGAGTTGAAGCTGTTATAGCTGCAAAGGGATGGCCAACTCCATATTAAACCCTACTGATTAAGAATGGGATGTCATTAGAGTTCATGTACATGTAAAGGCAGACGTCCCAAAACTTTTAGCAATATAGTGTATCTAAAAATGAAATCTAGATGCATTTACTAGAGAAGAAAAACAACATATTAAGTCTTATTTCTTGGAGGGGGAGGGGGAGGGGGGGTCTAATTGAAGTGCATTTTGCTTTAAACAAGCAAAAATATCTGCCAATGGGGGTAAGAAAAATAATCTTAAATCAAAGGAAAAAACATTATTTTTACCACTCTAAAAGCTTGTTTTAAACATAAACTCACTGTTACAGAACAGAGATTTCAGACAGAGATAGAATGAATGATATAAACTTTATTAGACAAGGATGGTTAACAGGAAATGCAGGTGAGTGTTTGCTGAGGATGTACATAGCATGAGGGTGGATAATGGAGAGATACTGACAGTATTTTGTGTTGTAGATGGATTGGAGTCCGTGGATAGAAGGTGGACGGAGCACACACCTCAATGAAAGAACAGGAAGGTAGAGGGAACATGGAACAGAAAATGCTGGAAATAAGGAGGACCAGGAACACGATGGAGAGATGATGGAGAGAGGTAACATAAACCTTGGGATCATAGTCAACAGGTCCTAACTCAAAACAAGACCAGACAATGTGATTGTGTGAGGTGTGTGCTTATATGCTGAGGGAGATGATGAGGTAATGTGATGATTAGTATTTGTGTGATTGTGACCTCTGTGATTGGGTGATGGTGGAGCCTGGCTGATCCATGACAGTACCTCCTCCGTCCATGGCCCACACGTGAGGGCCGTGGACTCCGATGTCCTGGTGGCCGGCCTCTACCTCGGGGTGCTGAACGATCTGGATAAGTTTCATGGTAAGTGGTAAGGAGGACTGGATCTAGGATGTCATCCCTGTAGATCCACGAAAGTTGTTCTGGCCCATATCCCTACCAGTCCACGAGATACACTAAAAGACTGTGTAATGTGAAACAGTAATGGGTAAAACTGTGTAGACTGCTCCATCTTCCTGAATCAGAGGAAGGAGGGTTCCTCTGTTGGACCAGGCTTTGTGGGGGAGAAACAGACACAGGTGAGGGATAGGGTTTAGGCAGTAAAACATGAAATGAAGGTGGATCCTGTAGTGCAACCACTCTCTCGGAGCCAATGATCGACAGGAGAGACATTTGATGGTTCCCTGGACCACAGGAACAGTGGAGGCTGGTAGCTGAGCATGCACTAGAAAGGAGTCCAGTGGCATGCTGACAAAGGAAGTTCTATGCATACTAGGCAAAGCCAAGGAATTGTTTCCAAGAGTTCTGGTGGCCATGGCAGAAGGTTTCTTAGGCACATGGATGAGTTGTGCCATGCTCCCCTGCTGCTGAGACAGCACTGCTTCTACGCCAGTGGTGGACTCATCGATCTCAGCGACAAATGACTTGTTGGGGTCAGGATGGATCAGGAGCGGTGCGCTGGTGAAGGCTTCTTTGAGGCTCTGGAAAGCCTGGGTGGTGACAGGTGTCCAGGACAAGGACTTTGGTTTGTTTTTGAGGAGGTTTTTTGGTTGACTGATGATGTAATTCTGGAACAATAAAAGTTAGCAAAATCTAGGAAACCCTGATGCTTGCGGATGTTGGCCAGTTGTGTACTGCATTGACCAATACCAGCGGTGGAATTCTCCAGAACCAGGAAGAGAATCAACTCGCTGTGGAATAGTCCGACTTGCAACTGGATGGGTCCTACTGAATATATCACATAGATTGGACTTGGTAATGGGTCTTGGTGGGCCTCTTGACGTTAAGCTGTCGGCAGATGGTCCTAGAGATGACGTTTCCGGCTGACCCAGAGTTGAGGAGGGCGAGTACTGGAAGAGAGAGATTAGGAACAGTAAGGTGAATGTGAGATGAGTGTTATCAATTTGCATTAGCTCTGATTCTGAAGAGCTGGTATTCTCTGACTGGCAAGGTTTATCTGGGGATGGTCGGCCCTTTAGGTCTTCTAAACGGTGCTGCATACGAAGATCTGTGTGGATGGAAAACTGGATGAATCTTTCAACGCTGATCGTTTCGTCATATGCATGATGTAAACTTTTTCTTCGTCGTCGAAGCAGAGACCAGGAGACGTTGGGATATCTTTCAAGCAGAAGTTACTATTTATTGAAAACTCGCTGTGCGTCGCTGTAGTCATCCAAAATCTAAACTAATAGCTCAGCACAGTAGAGTTTATACCTTTCAAGGGGGAGGGGTTGCATAGAGGTGGAGACAATTTGAGCAAAGCATGCAAATGAAGTACAGGAGTCATCCCGTTACCGGGTCTGTTCATCCTCAACACGTGCCTTTTTTAGTCGCGGAAAATACTCTGGATTGAAGTAGCAAACATTCAGTGTAAGAGTAAAACAAAGACATAACATTATTTATAATAAGTTTATTTGATTCACAGCTCAGGGTTTTTCCTGGGTCAAAATTGGTCTTCGGTGGTGGCCGATGGACTCCGTCATCCTTTTTTGCCCTCTTTTTTTTTTTAAGCTGTGATTTTACCACTGTATTTCATAGCTTTGTAAGATAAAATCCTTTTTTGCTAGACCTAATAATTATTTTGGTATAATCATCAATATAAAAAAGTAGAATAAAAAATGTAGCAGATAAAAGTTTATTTTTCTACACATTGTCTAATTTAGAACTTCTACCATTTACAATTGAATAAAATTAACAGCTAGCTAACAACAACTTGCTTTGCACTTTTTTCTGTTTTCACCTCACTCCCGTCTAAATTAACAGCTAGCTAACAACAACTTGCTTTGCACTTTTTTCAGTTTTCACCCCACTCCAGTCTAAGCTAAAAAAAAGCTAAAAAGTAATTTTTCGACACATTGTCATATAAATACATCTGTGACAATTACAACATTAAGACGCAGGTGGTGCTGTCGCGCTTTACTCAACACGCTAATTTTATCAGAGAATAAGGCAATAAGTAAGGAATAATTAACGACGGGCCGTTGAATTATTAGCAGATTAATGCTGTTAGAGAGCGAGAGAGAGAGATAAGTGTTCGATAATTGACTGTTCGATAAGTGTCTTCAACAGTGTTCGGCAGCAGCGGTTCTCCTATAGTGAGACTAAGTTTATCCGCTTCAGGATAAATGTCTTGTAGCTTTTAAGTTGTTAAACAATTTAACAGATTAAATCTTCAGAGCTGTGCTGACAACACATTTATGTGCGAGTGTGTGTCCATATGTATGCATTTGGGTGGGAGAGAGAGCATGTGCTGTCAATGCATAATAATGCCTGGTCCAGATTACACGATTTTTTTTGTCTGTTACGATAGTCACTGTGTCAGATTACACGATTTTGATTCCGAAAATCTTGTTGTGTCATGGACAAGAAACATGTCAGACTACACGTTGCTTTCTGACCAGTCATCGCGTGCCGTCTCACACGCAGACATTCACTCGCACATATATATGTCATATACACACGCACTCACTCTCACACGTATACACACACACACACTAGGGTGAGGGAAGTCCCGAAGTTTGAAGCTTTGTCCCGCAAGTCATAAGCAGTGTCCCGCATTTTAATTGTGTCTGCATCATTTTATTTAATCGTCCTTTTAAATTACAATTCTACAATAAAAATGTTAATAAGAAAACACTGAACATGCGCAACAGAAAAATGGATCTATCCGGAGCTCCCGAGAAGAAAAAGCGTCTTTTTTCGTATGATGGAGGAATGGGAGAAAAAAATTTACATGGTTAAAACCAGTTACAGGTGACCCTAAAAGAGGAGATTGCTGTGTGCCACCGAAGTTTCACCATCACGCATGGAAAAGACACAAAATATAGGATACTGAATCCGATAAGAACGGATTTAATCTGTCTTTCCTAATGGAATTTATGTGCTTATTTGTAAATGTGCTTTTTAGCGATTGGATTATTATTTTCACTTAATTATTTAGATTGAATAGACCCGTGCTGTTAAAATGAGTTTTACATTATTAGATACGTTCACAGCGCCGGTCAGCGCCATCATAGACTAACATTTTTATGAAGCCTATTAGCAATAAAGACATCTAATATAAAATCAATATTTATTCACCTAGTATAATAATAGTAAGTTATCTCCCTCGTGTCCCGCGAAATCAGGTCTGACATGCAACAGAACAATATAGCCAGGTGGTCACCCTAGCCTAGCACACACACACACACACACACTCACTCACTCACACACACACACACTCTCTCGCTCCCTCACTCACTCACTCTCGTCGTGGAGGACTGAAAAAAAAATAAAAGATGCTAGTCTTTTTGTCGTGAAGCATCGCAGACGATACGTAGGTTGTCGCACACTATGACACACTATACGAGATGAAACGATCAAATCTTGCGTCCCGACGCCTGTTGTCGTTTACGAATCCCCACGAAGCATAGTCATAGTCGAGGACCATACGTCAAACTAATCGTGCCAAAATCGTGTAATCT
Organism: Phoxinus dragarum; assembly: GCA_033366665.1. Taxonomy (NCBI): domain Eukaryota; kingdom Metazoa; phylum Chordata; class Actinopteri; order Cypriniformes; family Leuciscidae; genus Phoxinus; species Phoxinus dragarum. The sequence continues at coordinate 136,331 of JARPMJ010001138.1, read as the reverse complement.
GAACTAGGCATAAAACATAATTTTGAAGCAAAAACATTGAATGAAGAGTTTGGTTCCAAAACGCAATAAATCCATTTCGATTAATTTGAGTAAAAAAATTTTTCTTTACCAAGAAAGTGGCAAGACACTATTTTCTGTTTCAAACTTAATAATAACATAAAAAAAAAGAATACAGATTTTTACTTTCAAAGACTTATTATAATAACTGATAATTTCCCCCCCAAAATGCAATAAATCCATGATTTTTTTTCCCCCAAAATGCAATTAATCCATTGAATCCGGTCTGTGTACTTTTGCATCCATTCCTTTTTCATTGAAATAGAAAAACGAAAAATCAACGGTTGTTGTATTTTTTAAATCCAAAGTTTAACACCAAAATTTTAATTTGAACAGTACACACCAAATAATGCGCAAAAAAAAAAAAAAAAATATATATATATATATATATATATATATATTGACATATTTTCAGATTTTTGTTTGACTTTTTGCCCATTTACTAAACATTTAAAATTAGTATGGAAAATTTTTTGATTTTACTGGTTTTCTAAGGCCAAATTAGAACCCAGAAATTACATTTTTCCCGCAGTGCTGATACTGAATGAGAAGAGCCATCTCTGGAACCATGCAGAGAGATGATTTATAGGTGATTTATAGGCTAATGATAATAAATGAGTGTTAAAAAATAACTAGGCATTTTAATTGTTTATTAATAAGCTAGTGTTTTCTCAATCAGTGTCAGCTGCAAACATGATCTCCATCTCCGCTGTAAAGCGGATGCGACATTAGAGAGAAATGCACCTTTCATACGGATTACATAATCAGATGGTATTTGCCTTCGATTCAAATTTGTTCGTTTACAAGTGGACATTTCAAGCTTTTTATATAGGTAGACTATGTTTTGTTTCAGTTCATTGAGATCATGAAAGCGCGCCTGATTGTTTTATTTTATTTTACAAAAGCACAACGCTTTCTTGTTATTGTGAGTTTACACAACTAAAATTAGTTGTGAATGATGTATTATTATTTTCTGTATAACCAGAAATTATAGAGTATTTAAGTTGTTTCCACTGTTGATAGGAAATGCAAGTGTTCGTGCCCGCACCTCCGTGCCATGAAGTAAGCGTGTATTTTACGTAAAGTTAAAAAGTGACTTTTCAATACCGACCAGATACAATATAGAATTTTGCAGGTTCTCAGTTATTTAAAAAAATGGTGTTTAGAGCGTTTTGAAACCAGACTCTGTATTTGTCTTTTTTTTTACCCTATTGCTTACTATATTTGTTTGCTTGGTCACATATTGCTGTGAGTTTTGGTTATTTTTGCTGTTGTTGGCAGTAAGGACCTTTTGAAATAACTGCCGGTGCGTTTCATTGAAAATGCGCACCATAGAACATCCCATTGAAATTAAGCACCAAAGAACGTTCGTCAACCAATCATATTCAAGCATTCAATAACCTCATAGTATAACTGTAAACAATGGAAATGCTATCTGACTTTAAAGAAGCTAGCACAATGGCTAAAAAAAGAAAAATGGACTGCGAATATCGACAATTCCAAGCAAGATGGGAAACCGAATATTGAATACAAAGAAAAGGCAATGTGTCTCATATGTCAAGAGTCATTCGCGTTTTTTTAAAGAATATAATCTAAGGCGGCATTTCTAAACGAAACATGAATTGAGTTATTTTTTTTAATAAAGTTGCTAATACAAAATCCTCTATATGTCCGGCCCTTGATTTTATTCACAACCCTCAGCATGGCCCTTACTGAGTTTGAATTTGACACCCCTGAACTAAACTTTGGAATAGTCTTGCTGGCATTGTTCAAAAAGCAGACACACACACTATGCCAGTTTACATCTAGGCTAAAAACACATCTCTTTAACCTGGCATACACATAGAACATTATCCATTTATATTATTCAAATCAGTTAAATGATTGATAGGTCAGCCAGAACGGGGAACACTTTCTATAACACCCAATGTACTCGTTACATCATAAGAAGAATGCCATCTAAGCTATGATTAGTCTCTCTGTTTATCCCAAGGTTTACTGTATTCAGCCAGATCCCGGCCGTATCCAGATCAGATGGTGGAACTGCTGCATCTAGACACGACCACAATGCATCCCTAAAGTCTCAGCAGAGATTGTGTCAACTAGACTTTCCCCTGTGAAGGCCTCATCGACACGACAACCAGTGGCACTGATCCTTAACAAATCCGTCCCCATACTATTACCATTCTGAATGTTCTAAATGTAATCTGACTTATGACCTGTAATGCTGCCTGAATCATAATTATACACTGTTCGTTCATTGGGCAGAGGAGAACTGGCCCCCCGACTGAGCCTGGTTTCTCCCAAGGTTTTCTTTCTCCATTCTGTCACCTTTCAGCTTTCTCTCGAGGCTCCCACCGCGGCGTTTCTCGACCTGGAATGCCTTACCTCCTTTTTCGATGCTCACTGAGTGTTTTTTTTCACACAAGCCTCAATGCAGAGACGAAGGCACTTCTGCCAGGTGTGGAATCTCGAGAGAACTTCAAGGCTTTCATGGAGTGGGTCTTGGCCAACTGTGAGTCTCAGTTCACCATCGACCTTTCCAGCGATGGTGAGCTCGAGTCTGTTCCTGCGCATTGTCCCAAGATGGCCGCTGCCATTCCAGAACCTCGTCCCTATGTCCGTACTGCCGGCTCCAACCTGGTCTCCTGAGCTGCCGGCTTTGCCCTGGTCCCCTTAGCTGCCAGCTCCGCCATGGACTCCTGAACCGCCGGCTCCCACTCTTAGAAGAAAAGGTTCTTAAAAGGTTCTATAGGCGCTACGTATTTGGAACCCCTAAAAGGTTCTACACTCTTTGAAAAAAAGGGTTCATTGGGGTTCTATATAACACCATAGGGTTCTTTACTCAACTCCAAAGAACCTTTTATGCTAAAAAGGTTCTATAATGACAAGAAAGAACCATTTTGGTTCTTAAAAACCCTTAAAAAGGGTTCTGTATATAGAACCTTTTAGGGGTTCCAAATACGAAGCACCTATAGAACCTTTTAAGGTTCTATATAGAACCTTTTCTTCTAAGAGTGGCCACACCCTCGTCAGCCTGGGATGTTATGCGGCGTGAGGACGGCTCCGGGAGAGGGGGCTAATGTTACATGTCAGTTTGTTTCTGGACTTCATTCTGTGTTTCTTTTGTTTCTGTTTCCCGCCACCTCTTTTGTTTTCATGGTCACTGTCATCATTAGTTATTTTGGTTCAGCTGTGTGTCTTCAATTATCTTGTCAATCAGTGTAATCAGTTCCTCCCTGTCATCTGTATATATTCCTATGTGTTCTCCCTCTGTCCTTGTCGGTTCTTGTGTGTATTTGGTTTGTGGTTGTGTCAATCTTTGTACTTTTCCAGTTTAATAATTTAAATATTGTTCCAAGGTCTTTGTCGTTGTGCGCTCTCTTCCTCACACCACAACCGTAACTTGTGCACTTTGAAACCTATTTCAAAGTTTTGTGTTCTCAGGCCTCCAAAACTCTGTTTTCATGTAAATGAATGGCCAGAATGCATAATGTCAGTTAAAAACAGTGTTGTGTAAACGGCACCTACATTAATAACCACTCTTTAAACTGGACAATGACTTCCTTCAAGAGCTGGCTTCTGAGCACGTCTGTTGACTTGTATCCATTTTACAGCCAATTTAATGTTGTATTATCGAGAATTCCTTTCTTAGAAAATGGTAAAGAATAATGAAATTTCATGTTTCATATAAATGTAATATTTGCAACAACACATTGTAATGTATATGCCTTATGCTTCGGACTCCTGGGTCCATATGAATTAGCTCAAATGATCTATAGGGAATTTTAATAACTAATCATGAATATGATTAATATTTCGCATATTACAGTTACATTAAATGATCAAAATTGAAAACGTATAGATTATATGAATATATGAATAATCGATCATAACGTCTTATAATTCCTCATTCATATATCAATAATCTTAATTTCGATTATGAGACAACCTTTAAGGGAAATTCATGTAACCATCAAATCGGTGTTGTCCGGCAACGACCGTAGGTACGGTTAAACTATCAATTTCTCAATAAAGTTATCCGTTACAAACTCCAAGAAATATTAACCTTCTGGTCGTGAATATTAATTTTCCTGTGTTTATAAAATTAAACTACTTAATGTAGTTAATATTGAGCGCGGTAGCTCGGATCGTTAACCTCATTGACTCGTTTTACAAGCGTTTTCCAGAAACAGTTGAATATATTGTTTTAATAAATGCAAAACTACAGAATATAGGCTATTACACAAGATACACGTTTTATATGTCTATGTACATTTACTTACAGTTAACAAACCAGACAAAACGGGTAACCGATGATGAGAGAGAGAGTGAGTGAAGAGAGAGAGAGAGAGAGAGAGAGATTGCTCTGCTTTAAGCTGGTGCTATTTAGCAGTAGTAACGCACACCTCGCACGCGCGGGGAGCGATTTACAGAGGTTTTTGGTCGTGCGTTTGGGAGAGAGAATAAGAGGGAGAGAATGAGATCGAGGGCCGGAGCGCGCTCGATTTGAATGCGGAACAGAGAGAGAGGGAGAGAGGGAGAGGGTGCTCTGGGGCACGCGCTCGATTTGATTGCGGGACAGAGAGAGAGAGATAAAGAGAGGATGAGAGAGAGAGAGAGAGAGAGAGAGAGAGAGAGAGAGATCACGTAATGATCTCATGTAGCAAAAATCACAGAAACCTGGAGAGACATCAATGCATCGAACCTTAAAACATTAAAACTCGTTAGAGTTTGATACTTGCAAAGGGATCGTTGTGTGAGTGTGGAGCGCAGAGCGCGTGTTCTCGTGCTGAGGCGCGTTCTCTCGTGAAGCTTAGAAAGCAGGGCGCGTGCTCGTTGCCAGAGCACGTTTTCGCGGGAGCTTTGAAGGCTGGTTGCAAGTGAAGTTGCTGAAGGAATTCAGGCTTCGTTCGTTCGACTCGTAGGTGGAAACGAACAAAGGAGAATTTAAAAAGGAAACAAAAGACACTTTATAAAGGAAATAAAAAGTGGAGGGAACTCCTGGAAGGAGTTCCAGGATCGGAGACTTTACATGCTGACGACGGCAGGAAGAGCAGGGGACGAGAGGGCGCAGGAAGAGCGTTTTGGCTTTTAAGGAATGTAAGGATACGCCTTCTTCTGGGACAAGAGCGAATCGGATCCTCTGATCTAGAGCGGGAGAATGTTCCTTTGTTTGTAAAGACACTTTGACTATGTCATGTGAGTTCGAATTTAACATTCATATTTAGAAGTATGGTATTTCCTAGAATAAATGCATATTATTGTACCTTGCAGTCAAGATTCAACTCCGTTAGGTCTCAGGATTTACAATGGTATCAAACATCTTCGGGTTACATTTAGGAATACAACATTTGATTATTATGCATTAGTATAGACATTTTAAAGTTTAATTAATACATGCTATAATTGTAAACTAAACCCAAATCTGTCATGACACATAAATAGCAACACAGAAAAATATCAAGTCCATTCGTTAATGTCTTAAATATGATTCTGTTGAAATAAAAAGTCTCTTGGTGTGTGTGTGTCCTGGCGTGAGGAATGTGTGGTGTCCGGTTACATGTTGGAATGGGAGAACGAGACACCTCTTGTCTGTTCAGGCAATTTAATGAAGTGTTCTAGAGAATCTCAATTTATTAATTTGAATAAGCAGCTGTCATTTTCAATGTTGCTACAACATACTGACAAATACCTCACTGATGCTGGGTGTAGCTTCTTCTCCATGTTCGTAGATTCCAAAAAATGTAGTGTGAGTAGAGTAAAAAGTAGCTAATTTAAAAGTACTCATGAGTAGTGAGTACTGAGCTGAGGATTCTACCCCCTTAAACACTGTGCACTAAAACATCCCTTACAATTTACACAGCTACATTTACTCTCATTGTAATGCTGATAATAACTTGTTAGGAAAATTGTGCATTAAATATAGGGAAGTTATATAAACTTGCATAAGAAATACACACACACACACACACACACACACAAACAAATGCAGGTCTCTTTGTAGTCTTGGCGAAGCTGTTTTATCAGCAGCATCCACACACAAAAAAAGTTGAACTTGCTAAATGAAGGCGGATTGTATGAAATTGATCAACCAAAAAGCGTTGTTTATTAACGAGCTGTAGTCACGCACTGACAGAAATGCAGTTTAAGTTAACGCCATATAGTGCACTTCATACCGAATCTGGCTGCATGACGAGCACAAGGGAGAGACGCGGCAGTGCACATATTGCTAAGTGCGTCTCTCTAAATGGGAGCGGGAATTCACCGCATTATGCACTCGGCACTTGAGGAAATTAACTAAGTACGCAATACCCCAACCTCACACCAAATGTTAGGCCCTGTAGATAGGCCAGCCTATATAAATATCATAGTATGCAGAAATGTGAAATGTACCTTAGCATATTAGAGGAAGACGCTGATATCTCGATTGAATTGATGCTTGAAGCATGCACTTCCACAGCAGCCACGAGTAACAGCAGATATAGGCTAGCGGTTAAAATTTTCTATGCAGAATTTGATTTGATGACAGTCACGAGACCGATTACTCAATCCAATCACGTTGTTGGATAAAAATAAAATCAAAACATGCATGTAACAAGTAACGACCTCAAACGGAAGGAAAATAGCAGAGTAAGGCTGCGTTTTGGCATTAACATGCGATCACTATGATCCTATCAAGCAGATCAGATTGTAGCAAATTAGCTCTATGAAATATTAATAACCGATCATAACTTAAGATTATGATATGTTATAATTGATTATGAATATTTGGATCAGTTAATCGGATTAACTTGATGTAGCTACATTAACATTACAACCAATTACTCAGTTCATCCTGTGAACCCTCAATATTGGTTATTAATTGATTAATAGAAATGTACATTTCCGGGGCATGTGAAATGTCTTTCTTACTTAGTAATACTAAGAGCAAGTAGCCAAAAAATGTATGATTAGTGACTCCGGATATGAGCTTGAGACACAGACAACTTTACATGTGATATGAACAAGACTTTATTAACTAGACTAAACATTTAAACTACTCTAACATATACATACATACAGTTTACCAAGGGAAAGAGACTGAAGCAGAATACAGGAAAACAAGAAGTTATAGCATTGTTAGAAATTCAGCAGATCGTAAGCCTTGAGCAAACCACCAGTTTAGTTCTAACACGCCCTTCTTTAAAAGGGGTAAGGATACTTAATGTTTTAAATAATGAGACTAAGTTTGATTATTGCATGTCTCGCCCATTTGAATGAAACTGTCCTGATGCAATTTTTTGAGGGTCCAGGGTGGGGGGACGACGACGACGACTTCTAGTTCAGCATCATCTTCACATGAGGACTTCTCAGGAAGGATCACGAGAGTAAGAGAGCAAGAAGCAAGAGAAGACGTTAAGAGAGAGAGGCTGATCTTGTGATCAGTGATTTTTAAAGCGTGAAGATGTTACAGCCTCTCGGGGTCTGTGAGCCAATAAGAAGTGTTTCCTTTGGAGGGAAATTGTTACGACCCATTGTGTTCTAGGAGGCATTTGAATACGTAATTTCATTGGGTGTTTAAGAGAAGAATCTTCAAGATTCTTATAATACTAATGCGTCACAAAGTTAGCAAAATGTAATGTAAATTAACAAATGGGGGGATGAAATTTGGAGTTCATAGACCAAAATGCCACACATGATTTTGGTTTAACCATAGTTTGCAAAGTTTGAAACATTAAACAGGCCAAACCACATAAAAAGAAAATCATGAAATGGGAAAATTAGATACATGTTTATACATTTCTAGAGTGGTTATATATAGAGAGAGAGAATATATAGGACTAACATGGTTTATTTCTCCCTTCTTAGTAAGAATGGAGTGAGAGTCACAGCTCTCTGGAAAGTCCTTTTGGGGTCGTAAAACTTGTTATCAGTCTTAATGTGTCCTGTAACAGGACACCAGGTTCTGCCAGTGGGTAAGCTTCATTTGTGATGTTAGTTTTGGGGGGAGTTTCATAGACCGTTTGCTGGATTATTAATTAAATATAATTAATTGTGTGTGTCTGATTGGTCCAGACGCTACAGGATCATTAGCCAATCAGGACACTGTGCGTTTACATTTGTTCATAGCCTCTGTATCTGGATAACCGATCGGATATCTGTTTCCTGCATAATATTTAAACTAGGTCTGTAGCATGACACCAATAAGAGTAAAGATGATACAAATTAAGCAATGTCCCAATTGCTTTCACTCACTCACTTTACTTTCCTATGCAATCTCCAGTCTTAGATCAAATTAAGTTTTTTGAATGAATTGTACATTTTTGATGTTTCCAGAGTTGATCATACAAAAATAACTGGGTTGATCATGTCAAACAAGTCACATCATCGATCATCGGTGTTTAAGGTTATAGCGTGCAATGACAATATTAACAGAAACGGGAGATTAATAAACATGCTGAAACAAAACATTCAACATTTAAAACATAAAAAAATAAAAAGTTCACTCCCATTATTCCTCTGGCAAAGCAGCGCACTCTCTTCATTAAGATCTCATGACTGATCACAGCTGTGATTGTACAGGCGATCGCCTCGTTCAGATAATGTTGCACAATTAAAATAAAAAAAGAACACACACAGTATCATGTAAGTCTAAATAAACTGTTTTATATATTGACGTTTATTGTAAGGTTCAAATAAGTTTAATTTATTGTCTAAACTGCGTCTGGCCATTATTTTCTGACAGCCACGTGGGGAGACTGGGCGAGGATTTATATGACGTCCACCTGTGAATGCAGACACAATCGCTGGATTGCGTTTACATTACACTGAGATCCGATCACAATGCGTCCTCGACCACCTCCGAACCTGGACACGCTAATCGGATAACATTCCAATCAGAAACACATTTACACTTGTCATTTCAATGTGTATGTGGACAACATCCGGATACAGGTTGCATGTTAATGCCAAGTGTAAATGCAGCCTAAAAGTACCAATAGGCCTACATCAATTAAAATGTACTCAAGTGACTAGTAATTTCCTACTACTAAATTCTGAAAAAACAGAGATTCTAATTATTGGACAAAAAACTTCCACACGTAATAACCTAGAGTACTGTCTAACACTTGATGGCTGCTCTGTTAAGTCTTTGTCGTCGGTTAGGAACCTGGGTGTGCTCTTTGATACCAATCTTTCATTTGAAAGTCACTTGTCTAGTATCTGTAAAACCGCATTTTTCCATCTTAAAAATATATCTAAATTACGCCATATGCTCTCATTGACAAATGTGGAACAATTAGTTCATGCGTTCATGACCTCAAGGCTAGATTATTGTAATGCTCTACTGGGTGGTTGCTCTGCACGCTTAACAAACAAACTACAGCTAGTTCAAAACGCAGCAGCTCAAGTTCTTACCAGAACCAGGAAGTATGACCATATTAGACCCGTTCTGTCAACACTGCATTGGCTGCCTATTAAACATCGTATAAATTTTAAAATATTGCTGATTACTTACAAAGCACTAAATGGTTTAGCTCCGCAGTACTTGAGCGAGCTCTTAACGCATTATAGTCCTTCACGTCTATTGCGATCTCAAAATTCCGGCCAGTTAATAATACCTAGAATATCAAAATCGACTGCTGGCGGTAGATCCTTTTCCTATTTAGCACCAAAACTTTGGAACAGTCTTCCTACCATTGTCCGGGAAGCAGACACAATCTGTCAGTTCAAAGCTAGATTAAAGACACATCTCTTTGACCTAGCATTCACATAATGCATTATAGACTTCTATAACTCAATGTTAGGCTGCATAGATTAGGTCAGCCGGAACTGGGAACACTTCCCTTAAATCCTGATGTACTTGTTACATCATAAGTAGAATGGCATCTACGCTAATTTTAGTGACTTTGTTTATGCCGAGGTTTTCCCGCAGCCTTCCGGATCCAGGCCGTATCCAGATCTGACGAAGGACCTTTGCCTGGACCCGATGACAACGCAGTGCTGAAGTGCCAACTAGCCTCTCCTAATGGAGGATCCCTTTATCATTCTACAGATAAAGCATTGCTGAAAATTCGCGTATCTACCCCGTAGTGATAAAATAAAATTCTGTATCAAATTTATAGGCAGGACAAGTAGTTGGTATAGGCTTGGTTTGTAGAGAATTACAAACATGCGCACATATATTCAAACACACATAACTATAGAATTAATTATTGATGCGCACGTGAGCGCCATCAGCGTTTCTCACAGGTTCGCGTTTAAAGTCTGTGTAGAGAGAACGGTGTCGTCTTAGCGGCCCCTAATTTAATAACAAATTATCCTTTCGACGGGAGTGAATCAATCAAAACTAACTTTAGCTGGAAAGTAACATTATTCAAGAACCGCTATAAAGCCAAAACAATCTGTTACCTTAAATTATACGTTTATCTCTGTAAAGCAGCTTTGAAACAATCTACATTGTTAAAAGCGCTATATAAATGAAGATGACTAGACTTGACTCAAGTAAAAGTTTTTAACTACTCAAAAAAGTACAATTTCTGGAGAAAAAAAAACTACTTAATTACAGTAACATGAGTATTTGTAATGTGTTAATTCAGACCCCTGCTTGTTGGCAGTGTCTTTTGGAGGTTTTCTGTCCTGTAACATACTTTTTTGGTTAATTTAGTATTGATTGGGATATGATGCAATATAGTGTGAGCTGGAGGGAAATAAGGAGATACCTTTCAGAAGAAAATAAATGCTTTAAGACAGAAATATAGAGAAATATCAAAGGCAACAACAACATGAAATCCAATTACTTGTGCTGGAAATTACTTCCTTAATTACTACAGCCCAGTCCACATTTGTGTATAGTGAAGTCTGAAACAAATAAATCATTATATTAGTAAAGTATTATATTATATTAGTAAAGTATTATGCTGCAATATATATCAACCTAAAGGGAATGCGAGATGCTGAGAAAGTGTGCTTTCTCAATGCTCCCATCTCCCAAGGTGACCTGTTCACGCTGTTGATGATTTTGCACAACAATTCTCAACAGTTAACCCTCTGGGGCCTATAGGTGCGTTCACACTACAAGCGACAAAGCGACACGTTACCATTCATTTCAATGGGGAGCAGGCGTTTTCCGGCGACACACGCGATCGCGGACGTTGGCGACCTGATGGGACGTGTCTGGCGACGCGACAAAGTTGAGATCTGTTTAACTTTATGCAACTGAAGAGCGACTTTCGGGAGCGACAAACAATAGGATTGAAGTCAGTGGAGTGCGCGTGATCATCCGTCACTCTCTGACAGAGGCAAGTTGAACGAGAAGCTAATTTTAGCAGTCAGAAACTGTCCTATACGTTGTGATATATCTCGGTGTACATACAGTGGTATTCACAGTACTGACTCAGAGCCTGATTGGTTTCGTGAACCCATATAGACCGATATTTGCCCGTTTGTTGCAATTAAATAGCCGCAATGGCAAAAAGCACTTAGAAATCCTCAGAGACTACGCTTCGTCCCCTTTTTGGGATCTCTGTGGTCTTAAATAGTCCCTGTGGAGTGATCCACCTACAAGGTGCTCCACTTACTGGGGGAGAGACTTCCAACCTCAGTAAATGGTAACGGAGCAGGATTCACGTCACAAGCACCTATTTTTTTCCACTTCAAGCACTGGTTTTGGCTGCATGATATAATTTTGTTTAAAAAAAATGTAATGTTTAGTGACTTCAGACTCGACTCGGACTTCTGACAAAAGACTTGAGACTTGACTTAGGCTCCAGCATTAAAGAGGTGGTAAAATGCCCTTTTCACAAGATGTAAAATAAATCTCTGATGTCCCCAGAGTGTGTGTGTGTGTGAAGTTTAAGCACAAAATACCCCACAGATATTTTTACATAGCATGTTAAAGTTGTCACTTTTTAAGGGATTTGCACCGTTTTGTGCCTGGCCCTTTAAATGCAAATGAGTTCAAGAGCTTGCGTGTGTTAGCAGCTGCGATTACCTCACACTAAAATGACAGAAACTGTTCTGCCTTTAATGTTACAATGGAGTCAGACAAAGATGGAGAGACTCAAGAAGAAGTGACAACATGTAGAATGCAACAGGACGTCTCTGAATGGTTAGTTGTAGGCTACATTTATGTTGTTGATGTGGAGTTAACTATCTTCAATTAGGACATTCTGTCATGGTAATCTATAAATCGCTCGTATAGGATCTGTTGTGAGATGCACACAGAGAGACTTTCTATTGCATGTGAAAAGATGGATGCTAAAGTTTGAGCTGACTCACAAATGTACTCTTATTCAACAACTTTTCCTCTTCTCAACATGGACTGCTTGTTCCCGGGGGGCGGGGTTTATGTACATTTTAGGGTTGGTGATGTCACTAACCCGGGAGGAATGTTGTGTAGTCCCTACCAGCGGTTTGTTGTAGTCATTTTCTTTAAAAGCAAATATCTCCCTTTGCTTTGCACTTTGAGTGTTGTAACTTTGCAGAGGTTGTTTATGCTCAAACAGCAACATTACACACTTACTAAAGTTAGAAAAGTGAAATCATACTCAACCACCCCTTTTAAACACTTCAGACTTGACTCTGACTCCAGATGTCACCAGACAACAGTCAGGTTTTGTCGGATCAGTGTGTTACTCTCGGAGTCTTGTTTCAGAGATCTATTAGGTTTCATCTCATGTAATTTTCATCTTCTCATGTAATGTGGATTAGTGCTTATGTGTCAAAGTTGACTTAAATTGAATCCAGCTCAGGTAATTTCCCTTTGATTTTCTATTGCCTCTTTATACTTCTCTCCAATTAAATGTTAAAATTAGGCCAATGTTACATAGGGCCCTATTTTGACGATCTGAAACGCAAGTGTCAAAGTGCAAAGCGCAAGTAACTTTGTGGGCGGATCCCGGCGCTGTTGCTATTTTCCCGGCGCGATAAATGACTCTTGCGCCCGACGCAAATCTAAAAGGGGTTGGTCTGAAGTAGCTTCATTATTCATAGGTGTGGTTTGGGCGTAACGTGAAATAAACCAATCAGAGCGTCCTCTCACATTCCCTTTAAGAGCCGGCGCGCTTGTTCCGTGGCGGATCGCTATTATAACGGCGGATTTGCTGGCGCAAGCCAGGAGCAGTTCACAGCCGAGGAAACCGACGTTCTCGTCAGGGCTGTAAAACACAGAGAAGTGACATTGGGGATGATGGGAGAAACCCACCCAAATTAGCTTCGGTTAAACAGGCGTATAATTTGGGTAGTAAATGTGTAGCCTAATCTAGATTTTTTTTTTTTTTTTTTTTTTATCTAGATAGATCTTTTTCACATCTTCACGGACACAACAATGATTTCCCTCGTGTGTTAATATTTTTCCTTGTAATAATGTATGATTTGCAAAAATGAAAACTGCTGCATCTTTTTATATTAGAGAATCAAAGTGGATGCGCGTTAACATTATGGCCAAGCACGCGCCCTTAAAATACCATATCACTAACGCGCAACGCGCCACTGTCTTTAGACTGTTTTTTTCCTGGTCAATGGCGCAATTGCTTTCTAAAACTGGAAAATAGCACCATGGAAGTTTTGCGCCGGAACACGCCTCCTCTTTGCGCTGAACCGCCCCCGCGAGCGCAAGTTCATTTCCTAATTTACCGACGTGCGTCTGTGGAGGGAAAAGTCCGCTGTGCGCGGGTGCAAAATAGGAATGATACATGCGTCTGTGTTCAAAGTCAATTGCGCTGGGTGCAAGATAGGGCCCATTGTGTTTCAGTTGGTTGCAGAAAGGAGCACAGGGGAATACGGGGATGCAGGAGAAACACAACCAACTGAAAACAAACAAGAACAGACCAATAACAACTCAAACTGAGGGCTATACACAGAGTAACTAAAAAACAATGAAAACGAAACATAAACCAAAACTGAACATCACACAGTCACTTATTTTTATTGGTCAATTGTGGCATACCGCCGATTTACTTCCGGGGCGCTCCAGTGCGTGTGCGACACAGCAGCTTGCCCATCCATTGTTTGTTTACTTTCTTATCGTTATACTGAGTGTCTAGTGTTTGATGTTAATAATTATGCGTGAGTGAAAAGCATCAGTGATCCAGAGATGCGGCTTCTAAAGACTTTTGATCAACTGTTCGCAATACTTATTGTGATAACGCTACTGCTGGAACTCTCCACCTGTTACGGTTCGGAGTATGGAGTACTGGGGAAAGTTATTCACAGCCGAGAGTTTCTGATCTCCCTACGTACATCGTCTGCCGGTATTATACCAGATATTCCGGCGGAGTTGTGCAGATTGCATGCATGGAGCAAACATCGGAAAAGAGGGAGAAGAGGAGGTCTGCATCGGAGACTTAAAAACCTCAGGCTCGACAACCGCCGTAGGCTACCCCCACTCCCCTCAATCCTGCTGTCAAACGTCCAGTCATTAAGACACAAGACAGATGAGCTGGAAGCTTGGATCAAGTGCAAACCCGGCATAAGAGACACTTGTCTTCTCGCCTTCTCGGAAACATGGCTGAGGGAGTCAGACCGGGACGAGGACTTAATTATGAGTGGGTTCGGTAGCCCAATTTGCCTGGACCGAGACCCGAAGACAACTGGGAAAAGTCGGGGAGGAGGAGTGTGCCTCTACGTAAATAAAAGGTACTGTAACACTGTGGTAGTGAGAGAAAGAATATGCACTTAAGACATTGAATTGTTGACTGTGTCTCTCCGGCCGTTCTATTTACCCCAAGAGTTCCAACAGCTGTTTTATGCGCTTGTGTATATTCACCCGCGAGCCAATGCTTCAATTGCAACGCAAGTGATTGCTGACGTCACTCATAGACTGGACTCTAATTGCCCAGAGGCCCCCAAGTTTTCTATAGGAGATTTTAATCACTGCATCTTAGACAAGACTTTAAGGTCATGTGAACAGTATATTACTTGTTCTACAACGCAGAGGAACACCACCTTAGATCTCTTCTATGGCTCAGTAAATGGGGCCTATAGATCCATGGCTATGCCGCCACTTGGTGCTTCCTACCACGATAGTATATATATGATGCCTGTGTATAAGTCCGCTTTCAGACGCCTTGAGCGTGTGGAGAAAACCATACAACTTTGGACAGAAGACAGTATTTCCTCTCTACAGGGGTGTCCGGAATGTACACTTGTAGTGACATTAATGAACTTATGGAAACAATGTCTAGAAAAAAAAGCTGCCTCAAGAGAAGTCAAAAATGCAATAGGGAAAGCAAAAATCCAGTACAAGAATAAAATTGAAAATCAATATAACAGTGGGGATCTAAAGGCAGCCTGGCGAGGTATTAAAACTATAGCAGACATTAACCAGCCTGTATGCAGAACAGGGCAGCCAATAAAATTGAACGGTATAGACGACGCGATTTGCCAGATACTTTTGATAAATTCTTCTGCAGGTTTGAAAGGTCCTTCTCAGATAGTATAGTCACATTGAGAGAGACGTTGACGCCTCAAAGAGGGATAAAAATACAACAGACAAAATTCATAATATTACTTAAAAATACAAAAATAGGGAAGGCTGCTGGTCCTGATGCCATCTGTGGGCGTACACTGCACTATTGCGCCAAGCAGCTTAGTGAGGCTTTCACAGTTATCTTTCAAAAATGTGCCAACAGTGGGGATACACCTGACTTATGGAAAACATCAACAGTAATACCCATCCCCAAAACAAAATATCCGAAAGACCTCAATGAATTCAGACCAATTGCACTAACTTCCCTGGAAATTAAATGTTTTGAAAAGATCTTGAAGGACACAATCATCCCCCTAACTGTAGACAAATTAGATCCACTACAATTTGCATATCAAGTGGGCAAGGGTGTAGAAGATGCAAAGCTTTTCATTCTTGACAGGGTGTATAAACATCTTGAGAAACCTGCATCACACGTAAGAATTTTATTTGCGGACTTTAGTTCAGCTTTTAACAAAATGCAGCCTCACATCCTAATTGAACGATTAGCCTCATATTTTAAGTTACCGGAGTAGATCGTATTACTAGTCTACAACTACAACTGCAGGTCATCTTGGGAGAACAGCCACCTGGTGAAGTTTTCAGACGACTCAGCCCTGTTGTCCCTTCTACAGGGAAACCAATCTGATCATGACATTGCCCTTACGGAATTTGTCAGATGGTGTGACGACAGCTTTATTGACTTAAATGTGTCAAAAACTAAAGAATTAATCATGGACTTTAGGAAGCATGGTGACGAACCAAAACCGAGTGTAATACACAATAAAAATTTTCAAATAGTCCGAACATATAAGTACAAGTACTTGGGCACGGTAGCATAATGAGGGTCCCTACCTTCAAACCGAAGCATTGAGAACTTTGACAGTGTCCAGACAGTTTAATAAGAAGATATATTTTATACATACAGTCAACTTCACGTATACAAGCAGAAGCCATCTTTGAAAAACAGACCCGATCAGTCAATCAACGAAACGCCGATCTAAATGCGCTGGACCATATGAGATTCTACACAGTTCAGCGCATTTGGATCGGCGTTTCGTTGATCGACTGATCGAGTCTGTTTTTCAAAGATGGCTTCTGCTTGTATACGTGAAGTTGACTATGTATAAAATATCTTCTTATTAAACTGTCTGGACACTGTCAAAGTTCTCAATGCTTCGGTTTGAAGGTAGGGACCCTCATTATGCTGCCGTGTTAGTGTGGGGCTATTTTGAGCCTTGTTAGTGGTATTAACAAGCGATTTGTATTTGTCATTACTCTATGCCCAATATACTAGCGTTATACTAGCGTTATAGGCTGAACTGTTTTTAGAGATAAAACTATTTACATTCGATAATCATGAAAACAAATCTCAGATAACGGTTGACTAGGTAACAATGTGTAATTAGACCAAAGGTTCATTTTGCGCTGGAGTTCTCCTTTAATTCAAGACTGTTAAATGACTGTTAAACACATAACTCCACAAAACTGGTTCTTGCACTCCATTCCGTCACTGGCAGGTGTGTGTGTGTGTGTGTGTGTGTGTCTGTCTGTGTGTGTGTGTGTGTGTGTGTCTGTCTGTCTGTCTGTCTAGGTGTGTCTGTGATTAAGTGATTTTTTTTGTAAATTGTAACAGATTTTAAAACACCCATGTAAGAATTGTGTGTATAAGTTTACATTATCCTTTTTCATGTGCATGTGTGTCTTGTTTGAACTTGTTTGTAAGACTGTAAACTTTACAAAGAGAATTAGCTTTGAATATTATTATATTGGTCATGCCCTGTAATTTTCATAATAAAATGTTGCTCAGTTGTCTCTGTAAAAAGTGATAACCTGCAATTGTTACCTTAAAGAGTGATTTTGATCTTGTTTAACCCATAACAAAAGTTTTGTTGGTATAAATGATTGTATTTAGGCTGATTCGGTGATACTAAATTATATTTTTGAATTTAATAAAACCAGGTATTTTAGATGTAACCTATTTTTATTGTGTACATTAGATACACATAGTTTGTGTGATCATGTCTGTGTGCGTAAGATCAGCCATTTGGCACTGTTTCTGATCCATATCTCTCTTTGATAAGTGTCAAGTCTACACACACTCACAACCCAGGCTTTCCCACCAAATCCACATCAGTTTCATCAAACTTTAATGTCATGTCATCTAGCCATGCATACACAGTAGAAAGTAGTTTCATGTTACGCCATTGTTCCCTGAACTTCAGCCGTAAATGGCTTCTTTAAAACGTCCTGAGATTTTGGTTCTGTCTGCTGTGTAATTCTATCTGACGAGTTGTTTGTTAACCTTTCTTACAGTGAGGGACACTGGAGGTCTTTTGGGTCCGTCGCTGATATCTCCTGCCAAGGAAGCGAGGCTTAGACCTCTGGAGACCTGCCATTTACTTTCCAGTTAAATGCTCATTTATGGATACAGAAGGGATAATGTTATCACTCAGAGGTTACTTTTCATAGCTAAGGAGTCTAAATGGAGTTCTCAGTTGTGATTCAATTAAGGTTACATTTTGTCTCTGATGTTTCCCATTAATAAAAAAAAAAGACACAAATGAGACAATTATTGACAAGGATCACCGGTGCATTACCACATTTTAAGAACTATAAAAGGTGTAGAATTACTCAGACCATCTGTTCTCTTCCCCCTCTCATTGCAACGCTGCTTGGGTTTTGTATAAAACAAAATAAATTAGTATTTTGAAATAACATATTGACAGTAGTGCGGATCATGGTCCGTGGAGAGTGTGGATCACGGTCCGTAGACACAGCGGATATCCGTGGGTCGGGTGGACAAAGTAGGCCTGTTAAAAAAATAACATTCCAAATAATCATGATGATCAGATGGAGGACCTGCGCCTGGACACGACCACAACGCATGATGTAGTCAGCCAGATCCGGGCCATATCCAGATCAGATGGTGGACCTGCGCACGACCACAACGCATCCCTGAAGTGTCAGCAGAGATTGTGTCAACTAGACTCTCCCCTGTGAAGGCCTCATCGACACGACAGCCATCTGCACTTATCCTTAACAAACCGTCTCCATACCAGCGTGACCTTTAACCAGATGGAATTGGATAATATTCTGATATTCTCAAGACTTTCTCCCAAGGTTTTTTTTCTCCATTCTGCCACCTGATGGAGTTTTGGTTCCCTGCCACTGTCGCCGCCTTTACCTTTTTTCACCTTTGTTGCCATTGGCTTTTGGCTTCCTTAGTTGGGGACATTAAATTTAACATTTAATTTAATTTTCAACAATAATATTGATCTGCCTGCATTGACACCATTATATGAGAACTGAACTGAGCTGGACGATGACATCGCGGTTTTCTCCAGAGCGGCTATATATATAAATATAAACTAAATTAAGAAATTTTTTACAACAAAAAAATGAAACATTAGAGAACTTACTTGAGCTGGACTGTGGTGCTATTTTTTTCTGGAAACAATCTTTGTTGCATTATTTTCCTGTTATCTCTGTAAAGCTGTTTTGAAACAATTTGTATTGTAAAAAGCGCTATATAAATGAATGTGACTTGACGTGCCTAGAGCACCTGCTACTGGTCATTATATAAAACATAAACAACAAAACCTATGTTATTGCTTAAGTAATTTGACTTAAATATCAGTGAAAGTTCATGGAAAAAGTTATGCAAAGTCAATAACTGATAAGAAGAGAAAATATTACATTTAACGGTAACACTTTACAATAAGGGTACACTAATAAGCATTAATTCATGCTTAACTAATGCACAGATAATACTGAATTAATGTATTACTATTGATTATCTAAGCTATTCATTAATGATTGCCTCATTAGCAACTAATGAAGAGTCTGTCTGGTTAATATATTAGTTAATATATGAATTGTTATTAATTAAATATGTAAGTGAGGATTAATTCCATAATACCTTATTTTATCAATTAATAGTGTTAATTAATTTGTTAATTACCACAATGAGCCAAAGCCTTATATTTCAACTTACAGATAATACAGGTAAACTAATATGCATTAATACATTATTAATTACAGCATTAGTAGTGTGTCAATTACTTTGGACTTCGACCGAAAACACTCGCTCTGTGCCAGAGGGACAGTTTCTATGGCCCCTTTTTTTCAGCAGTTTCGCTATCTCAGCGCAAAGTAGATACTCTACTTCGCCTTTCACCGTAGTTTCGACCATGGCTCGAAAGCGCGTGGGTCTGCGAGCGAACTGCAGCGAATAGCCTCGCTTTGTAATGTTCAACACCTATTCTGACATGCCCGGGATAATTTCCCATGCTTTTGCACATATGGCTAGGGGTAGAATGGTATCTGGGCTCTGGTCGCTGTGTACTAGGGACCCGGAGACCCGATTGGGCTGATACATTGACACTGCGCTTACAGTGTTAATATGGGGCGGCCGGCCGGTTCACATATAACACTCCTGTCGCGGGGACGGGGAGTTGATTTATTGACTCACTTAAAACACCCTCTGTGTTTATTGATGGGAGCCCTAAGTGAGTGTGTGTCACTGAACGGGCAGTGTTTATGAGTAGGCACTGAACAGCGGGCACATTTCCTACATCTGAAACACACGCAGCTTTAACTGATTTTATTGATGTGGGCCCTGAATGAGTGAGTGACACTGAGTGGGCCGTGCTTATGTGTAGGGGTGAACATTGGGAAAGCGGGCAAAATTCCTACATTTATAACACTGTCGGCGTGAGCCGGATAGACAGACATAATGCTCTTTTTGAGATATATCTAGGTCGCCGTGAAAACGCTGTTTGGGTACAGGCGGGAGGGTTGCAAAACGGGCTCGTTGGCTGTAAAATACACTCCTCCAGTCACCTCTGCTGTGGGAACTGCGAGAGCGAAGCACGCTGCTTTCGATGGCGGTCCGGCCGCAGCTGGATTCGACCATCGTTGTCTTCTCAGTGTTAGGAAGACTTGGGAGGCTCGGGATTCAGCGCAATCTTGGGCCTGGGTCCCCGGGGGGGAGGCGGCCTGCGGCACTCTCGAGGAGCCTAAGCGCTGAAGAGAGTCTCTGGGCTGACGGCGCTGTGAAGCTGGCGGCAGAGGCGGTGGGGGCGTTGTGTTCCGGCCAGGCGGCTGCTTTTTAGAGTGACCTGTCGCGGAACTCAAGCGCCTGGGAATGAAGTGTTGCATGGCCTGCTACGTCTTCTGTACCTCCGTGCAGCGCTCAGCAAAGCCTTTTACAGACGGGCCGAAGAGGCCGGAAGGAGACACAGGCGCGTCGATGAAGGTGTCTCTGTCCGCGTCCTTCATCTCCGACAGCGTGCAGAGGGCGGGGGTTTCAAGAGCTTATGTATGTTAGCAGCTGTGATTACCTCACGCAGACACACTAAAATGACAGAAACTGTTCTGCCTTTAATGTTAAAACGGAGTCAGACAAAGATGGAGGGACTCAAGAAGAAGTGACAACATGTAGAATGCAACAGGACGTCTCTGAATGGTTAGTTGTACATTTATGTTGTTGATGTGGAGTTAACTATCTTCAATTAGGACATTCTGTCATGGTAATCTATAAATCGCTCGTATAAGAACTGTTGTGAGATGCACACAGAGTGACTTTCTATTGCATGTGAAAAGATGGATGCTAAAGTTTGAGCTGACTCACAAATGTACTCTTATACAACAACTTTTCCTCTTCTCAACATGGACTGCGTTGCGTGTTCCCGGGGGCGGGATTTATGTACATTTTAGGCTTGCTGATGTCACTAACCCCAGAGGAATGTTGTGTAGTCCCTACCAGCCATTTGTTGTAGTCCTTTTCTTTAAAAGCAAATAGTTTCCTTTGCTTTAAACTTTGAGCGTTGTAACTTTGCAAACGTTGTTTATGCTCAAACAGTATTTCACACTAACGTACTCGGTTACTAACGTAACCTTGGTTCTCTCTAGAGACTAACGTAACCTCGGTTCTCTCTAGAGAGAGGAACGAGTACTGCGTTGTCGTAGCAACGCATTGGGGAAAATCCTTTTCCACGAGAATACTGAAGCAAAAAATTATCCTTAATTTTGTATCAATGTAAAACGCATTGCCACAGCATACAGACCTAGGCGAGACAGCTTGCGCGCCTATTGGCTGCTGTGCGGCAAATGCTTAAGCCAATCGAGCGAGCCCTTGAGTGACGTCACACCCAATGAGGGCGCTTCGCGCCCTCCTGCGTCACGTCCCACCGAAACGGGCGTGGCTTAGGGCTATATATTTCGCTCACAGGCTTATGAACTCTGATTTTTAAAGCGAAAACAACCAGAGCGCATACACGGCAAGAAACGCTGTACTCGTTCCTCTCTCTAGAGAGAACCGAGGTTACGTTAGTAACCGAGTACGTTCTCTTACGAGAGATACTCTCGTACTGCGTTGTCGTAGCAATGCATTGGGGAACACCCTGTAAGACGCCGTGTATGCAGTGATCCGACACCATAGACCCAGAGCACTGAGCTGGGATTCATATAGTACATAATCACCTGTAGGACTCACAGAGAATCCTGAAAGAGGTGGGTTCTAACCACCATCTCTCACAAAATTGACTGCACTTAGCAGATCAGCACAAAATTGACTGCACTCAGCAGTTCAGCATAATAATGCCATAAAACGACTGAAATCTCAGTCTAAACAAATACGGTTAATTAAACCGGTAATATCCTGGCCTGTAAGGCGGGCACCTCTAGGTTATAAAACCTGATAAATGTAGACGGTGAGGCCCAGCCTGCCGCCATACAAATATCGTGTAAGGCAATCCCACTCGACCAAGCCCACGAAGAAGCCATACTTCTCGTGGAGTGCGCTCTAACACCCAAAGGGCACTGAATGCCTTTGCATGCGTACGCTAGAGCTATAGCGTCCACTATCCATCTGGATAGGCTCTGCTTCGAAGTGGCCAATCCCTTGAGACGCCCACTAAACGAAACGAAAAGCTGCACCGTCTGTCTGAAAACAGACGAGCGCGACGCGTAAGCTCTCAATGCCCTCACTGGGCAGAGAAAACGGTGTGTTTAGGGATTTTGGAACATAACCATGCTTAGGTTTGAGCACGACTCTGGAGTAATTAGGCCCAAACTCCATGCACGACGCGCTCACTGAGAGCGCGTGTAAGTCCCCAACGCGCTTCACTGAAGCGAGAGCCAGGAGAAACACCGTCTTGAGCGACAAGTGTTTCATATCAATCTCCTACCGAAGTCTCAACGCGCGCCGCGTGGCGGCGAGGGCGTCTGCGAAACTGCAGCGAATAGCCTTCTTTTATGATGTTTATCACCTATTTTGAGACCCCGGGAAGCTTCTCCCATGCATCTGCACGTGTAGCTAGCGACTGAGTGAAATGCATAAGCGCGACGGAGCAGGGATGACGTCGTGCGGCAAGCCTTTGAGGGCAGCGCCATCTTAGCACGCCGTCCAGCACGCCTAGGTCTGTATGCTGTGGCAGTGCGTTTTACATGGATACAAAATTAAGGATAATAATTTGCTTCAGTATTCTCGTGGAAAAGGATTTTCCCCAATGCGTTGCTACGACAACGCAGTACGAGAGTATCTCTCGTAAGAGAACTAAAGTTAGAAAAGTGAAATCATACTTTACCACCCCTTTAAAATTTTGCTACAGTTTTTGCTTGGACATGTTAAACAGATCTAATCATTACTGTAATACATTTAAATTTACATTTCATAATTAATATAAATATAATTTTATAATATGTAATCAATTTACATATTAAAACTAGTGTATGAAATGGCAAATGTAAATTATATAATTTAATTTTCACTTTAATTTTGAACCATTTTCACCAAACGTTGCACAAATGATGGGAAAAATTTTATTTAAATACAGAAATGCATAGCCATTTTACATATTGCATTGTCATTTTTTAAATTGAAATTTGCAACCAATAAGCTTCCATAGGGCATGTTGCAATCTGTGACAAAATTTAGTAATTGATGCGACAGTTGAATACAATAGAATCAAAACAATAATGGCAAGATTTTAAATTCAATAAAATTTGTATGCATTCGTACCTCTGTAAAGTTGTTATTACATAAATAATTGAAGTTTTAGTGCTGTGAATATTTCAATATTGTATGTTTCAATATTTAAATGTACGTTTGGTTGAACCACACCTTACGTAAAAATATACACATATTCTCGTGAGATCACGTTAAATATTATTAGGGGTTGGTTGTTGCTCAAATTAAAATTGAGTTCTCATATTTATAAATGGTTAATAATGCATTCGAAATTTAAATTTTATAATATATAGTCTGTGGGAAACATTTTGGTAAGTTGGAGATTTTTAAAGTAGAGAAATATTATTATTGAGATATTTGTTTAAAATAATTTAAATAATTTAATTGTTCAAAATAATTATGGAATTATGGAAAAGATTTATTGATATAAGAAAACCCTTTTTTAACATCCCCCCTCCCCCTCTCCCCTCTCTCTTCTCTCTCCCCTCTCTCTCTCTCTCTCTGGTCTACTGTGTCCTCTCCATTTTCGTAACCATGATAAGATGTCTGTGTGATTAGGAATGAAATGTGATCCTGTCCTGGGCCCTTACTGAATGCTCAGACAACACACAATGCCCTAGCAAGTGGGATGGAACAGAGAAGAGAAGTGGGGTGGGGTGGGGTGGGGTGAGGTGGGAGGTAAGTAATTGATGCGGCACTTTCGTTTTTTAATCTGTAAATGAGACGCTAAGACACACTATCTGTCCCCCATTAAGATAACAAGATGGAAGATAATTATCCTAGTTAAGACACAGTTTACATTGAGAGCGAGAAAGAGCTCTTCAGGTATAGATTTTTTTGTTAGATGCTTTTGTTAAGGTTGGATGAACCAGGTGAAGTGAACCAGCACTTATCTCCATATCACTACAATACACAACAGTGCTGTGCTGGACAATCATCAAACATCCTCACACACACACACATATCCAACATTATCTCGTCCATTAATCTGTGTCATTTATCTGCCACCTGTTGTAAGTCATCTGAGAACAGAAAAATCTACAGAAGGAACCTCAGCCAGGTGAGCAGCCAGATTTCAAAGAGTCAGAACACACAGTTCAACATAAGCCGCATTTCAACCGCAGGAACTTGGAACTTTGGGGTGGTACTCGGTGTGTTTCAACAGCAGTAAGCAGGGTCTAAATGAAGTTCTGGGTAAAAAGTCCCCCTTTTTCAAAGTTCAGGAACTTTCGGGGGTGGGACTTGAGCCTTTTGATTGGTTGACTCCACGCAGCATTTAATTTCAACCATCATTTTTAAAAATCCGAGCAGTCCTTTACCACCACACTAATTTGCCTAATCTTCAGGGTACTTAATGGCGCTTTTCTACTGCATGGTACGGCTCTGTTTGGCTTGGTACGGTTCTACTCGGCGCGGAACGGTTCGGCTCACTTCGCTTTTCCACTGCGTGGTACAACTCGACTCGGTACGGCACGGTTCGGTTTGCTTTAGCTCGGTTGCTTTTCCACTGCAGTTAGTACCGCTTCAAGGGTGGGACTGATCGTTAATAGTTACGGTGGTAGCCGTGTGCGGCTAAGAGCTGTGCTACCTTCGCTCCTCGGCAACCAACGAGAGGAACGTCTGCACCTCGTCCACTGACCACGATTCAGCCATTTCTTGTTTGATTTTTTTTTACTTTTTTTGTCAAGTAAATACTCTAAAAACAGGTGCTACCGCGTTGGCTGTTGTCTGGCTATTTAAATCTAGCGGGTTTATTGTCTCGTGTCGCAAATACAATGACGCTGAAGTGACGATTCTGTCAGACAGAATCGTCACTTCAGCGTCACATTATAGTATCGGTACGGTACGCTTGGAACCTCAACAGAGGTGGTACCATTTAAAGCGAGCCAAAGCGAGCCGTACCGTACCATGCAGTGGAAATGCGCCTGTCACGAACCGCTGAGGAAGAAAGCAGACTGGATCCAAGATGCAGCAAATGAGGCTTTATTTTATAAAAGGATAATCCAAAAACGTGGTCCAGGCAGGCAAGGGTCAATATCCAAAAGAGCAGATGACAAAATAACAAACAGACTAGGTACAGGAAAAACTCGGGAAACAAACGCGGTGTGACGTAGAACATTGATACACACAGAACAAGAGACAAACAGGGCATTAAATACATGAATGACAAAGGGAAAACGAGAGACAGCTGGTGATTACAAACAACAGACACCTGGGTGCGATTACACAGACAGAATTGTGGGGAATGGAGTTCTAGTGCATGACACCGTGGGGAAGGAAGGACATCTAGTGGACACCCGGGGAAACACAACCAGACACCGTGACATGACCCCCCTTCTACGGAGTGGCTTCCAGACACTACAAGACAAGGACAGAGACACAACTAGAGACCAGGAGGGAGGAGGCACGGTGGAGGATCAGGGGGAGGGACGGGGGGCCAGGTCCATGCAGGGGCACCAACACAGTTGGAACACTGAATAAACAAAGGCCAGGGAAACAGACACAGGATGAGGGAACAGGGGAACACAAATAGTTCATCAGGCGGTTGGGGCAAAGGGAACAGTTCATCAGGCGGTCGGGGCAAAGGGAACAGTTCATCGGGTGGTCGGGGCAAAGGGAACAGTCCATCGGGTGGCCGGGGCAACGCGAACAGTCCACCGGGTGATCGAGGCAGCGGGAACAGTTCATCTGGCGGCCAGGGCGGAAGCACTGGAACCCATACTGGCTCAGGGTCGGCTGGGCAGGCGACTGGCTCCGACTCTGGATCAACCGGGCAGGCGACTGGCTCCGACTCTGGATCAACCGGGCAGGTGACTGGCTCCGACTCTGGATCAGCCGGGCAGGCGACTGGCTCCGACTCTGGATCAGCCGGGCAGGTCTCTGGCTCCGGCTCTTGCTCCGGCTCTGGATCAGCCGGGCAGGTCTCTGGCTCCGGCTCTGGATCAGCCGGGCAGGTCTCTGGCTCCGGCTCTGGATCAGCCGGGCAGGTCTCTGGCTCCGGCTCTGGATCAGCCGGGCAGGTCTCTGGCTCCGGCTCTGGATCAGCCGGGCAGGTCTCTGGCTCCGGCTCTGGATCAGCCGGGCAGGTCTCAGCGGTAAACCTCGGGATAGACAGAGAGACTAATTTTAGCATAGACGCCATCCTTCTTGTGATGTACCAAGTACATCAGGATTTACGGGAAGTGTTCCCGGTCCCGGCTGTTCTAAACTATGCAGCCTAATTATAGAAGTCTATAATGTGTTATGTGTATGCTAGGCCGAAGAGATGTGTTTTTAGTCTAGATTTGAACTGACAGAGTGTGTCTGCTTCCCGGACAATGTTAGGAAGACTGTTCCAAAGTTTTGGTGCTAAATAGGAAAAGGATCTACCGCCAGCAGTCGATTTTGATATTCTAGGTATTATTAACTGGCCGGAATTTTGAGATCGCAGTAGACGTGAAGGACTATAATGCGTTAAGAGCTTGCTCAAGTACTGCGGAGATAAACCATTTAGTGCTTTGTAAGTGATCAGCAATATTTTAACATTTATACGATGTTTAATAGGCAGCCAATGCAGTGTTGACAGAACGGGGCTAATATGGTCATACTTCCTGGTTCTGGTAAGAACTCGAGCTGCTGAGTTTTGGACCAGCTGTAGTTTGTTTATTAAGCGTGCAGGGCAACCACCCAGTAGAGCATTACAATAATCTAGCCTTGAGGTCATAAACGCATTAACTAATTGTTCTGCATTATTCATTGAGAGCATATGACGTAATTTAGATATATTTTTAAGATGGAAGAAAGTGGTTTTAGAGATACTAGACACATGACTTTCAAATTAAAGATTGGTATCAAAGAGCACACCCAGGTTCCTAACCGACGACGAAGACTTAACAGAGCAGCCATCAAGTGTTAGACAGTATTCTAGATTATTACATGTGGAAGTTTTTTGTCCAATAATTAGAATCTGAATTTAGTATGTAGCACCAATGCCAGATGGTGATAGATAAAGCATACATTTTCTATTTGTTGACTTGTTGCATGGCTAAAAGCATTCTTGGCATTTTTCTAAACGTAGAGAAAACACAGACTTTGTGAGTAATGCATTCTATAGTGTCTTCTTCCCTTTTTACCAGAGACATTAATGCGTTCTGAAAGCTTTTTAGTTGATTCTCTGCCAGATAAGGTGAGGTACCCCCGGAGTTTTTAATTTAATTTATCGTCCGGCGAACGACGCACACAGCGTCTGGGTTCTTTCAAGCACGGACCTCCTGTCGTGAAGCGCTATTCATGCATTGTTACAAAGCTAAACACACGCACACAGACACATGTTTACACCTTTAAGGTTAACAGGTCAACTGCGCGTCCCCCTCCGTCCCACACACACACACACACAGTGGGGTTTGAAACAAAGCCACACGTACGAGAATTCTGAAAGTGAGAAAAACGCTCTCTAAAAGAATGCAACATTCTGTTTGAAACGGCGATTAACATGCATGCAGAATTTGATGGAAAATGCGCGTTTACCAGATTAAAAACAACCAGTAGAAGCGCATAATACCCAAAAATCAATATAGTTCTCTTTAACATGATCTAACGATATCAAGTTTGGTATGATTGTAAACCAGAAAATTAGACGACTCCGAATCTGTTTCGAGAAACAGTCTAGTATGCATTATTAAACATTTACTGATGTGCAGAATGATTCCAGAGTAAACGCTGATCTCTCCACACGCGCTGAATAGGCGTACCTTCACAGACAAAGGTAATCTTGGCGCCACAAAATCCCCACTCGTTGATTGGCTCTCAGGCCCAGAATAGGCGTGCTCCTGTTTCATTCATATTTTGAAGCGAGCCCGAGAAGCTTCACTTCTACTCTACAATTCTAGTCCTCCTACTCTAGTTTCTAGTTTCTAGTTCTAGTCCAAACGGCTAGCCTCTCTAACTTCTAGCTTCAACTTCGCTTCCGAGAGCTTTGCTCTCCGTTTACTTTCCGCTCCTAAGGCAAAGTCTTTATTTTTATACAAGTTTTAAAGCTACTTCCTTGATCCAGCGTTTTAACGAGCGAAAAGCCTAGTGTTTTCACTCGGTTCCAAACAACCACGTGACGCAACCCGGAAATCCGCGAAGCTCCAAAAGAAACAGCGCTACGCACCAGACGGCTCTTTCCAACGACAACACAGTAGGCTCATTCTAAATCTGATCTTTGAAACAAAGCTAGTTTAAGGTTGTCTGAGCATCCTCTGGTCTCTTGATTATTGAAAGTATTCCTTAAACTGTGCACTCTAAAAAATGCTGGGTTGTTTCAACCCAATTTTGGGTAAAATATGGACAAACCCAAACGTTGGGTTAAAAATGTAATGTAAAAATTTAACCCAATGGCTGGGTTTGTCCATATTTTACCCAAAATTGGGTTGAAACAACCCAGCATTTTTTAGAGTGTGTAATCTCTCTCTCTCTCTCTTGCTCTACCCCTCTCTCTCTCCATCTCTCGGTTAATATTGTGTTATTATATACCAGTGATGCGCGGGTTGATCCAAAATGAGCAGGTGCCTGCGGTCACCCGCGGTTACAAGTCATCCAAAAAAATTTTTAATGATATTCGGGTCGCGGTCAGTCGGGTCGTTTGAAATAAAGATGCCAATTAAACCTTTGTAATTTATATAGGACTAGACACAATGTTCTATGAAATACAGGTCTAAGTTACACTTTATGTACTTTGGCTGAATGCGCGAGGATAACGCACGAGCAGTCAGAGATGAAAGTGGGAAACCCTTATTTACCTTTTGAATGTTGAGCGCGTTATTAACTTTTGAATAAAAGCTGACGCGGGACAAAATGGCCGATTTCCCAACACGTTGAACTGAGCAATGCCATTGTGCCATTTTAATAAGCTACTTTTAAACGCATATAGCTCAGTAATGTCAGTTTTATGTATTTGCTGAGAGGGGGCGGGGTTTTTGTTGGGAAAGTCCGGGGAGAGACGCACACTTCGATTACACTGGATAAACACATGCAGCATCTTAATTGTTAAGAAAATTAAACGAAATAAATGAATAAATCAAGCCTTTATTACAAAACACTAGGCTATATCATACAGCATTCTGAAAAATGCGCACCCCTAGTTCCTCCGTCTATGGCCCATAACGCGATGAGCATTTACTAGCTACTTTTAAAAAACGCGGGTCAGGAAGCGGGTCGGGTACAATATTTTCTTTCTTTTTTTTGCGGTCCGAGTTGCGGGCGGGTTAGTTGAAAACGTCGGTCGGGTGCGGGTTGTTTATACATTGACCCGCGCATCACTGTTATATACGCTACGT
Organism: Phoxinus dragarum; assembly: GCA_033366665.1. Lineage (NCBI taxonomy): Eukaryota > Metazoa > Chordata > Actinopteri > Cypriniformes > Leuciscidae > Phoxinus > Phoxinus dragarum. The sequence continues at coordinate 106,552 of JARPMJ010001138.1, read as the reverse complement.
AATCATTCTATAATCATTTGTCTTGTTTATGCATATTGTTAAGATATACTCTTGATCGTGTACGTACTTTAAAGTGTCTTTTATTAAACTTCATTAATCTTTGCCTGAGTTCATGTGTTGTGAATCCATACCCTGAAGTCAATGAAGATCTGATTCTCTATGCTACCTTAAACGCTCTACCACACCTTTTTAAACATTGCATAGTCTAAATATTCCCTATCTGGTCTTGGAAGGTAAGTTATATCCATTTATGGCCATAGTGGATGTGATTTTGCTTGCCAAGAACTAAACAGATCGAAGTGTTGATGCAAATATTATACGCAGTGGTGGTTAAAGTTGTATTTCTAAGTACGACTGATTAGAATAATTCCCTTTCTCTGTATGAATTATTGTCACGAGTAGTCCTGATACATATTCATATAGTCAAGGCGGGACAAGCCCATATTTGGAACCACTTTGGGGCGTATGCAAATAATATTCATCAAAACTCATGAATATTTAATTCCCCATTTGATGCTAATTTCCCCAAATTCATACTCAAAGTCAGTATTGCTACAAGTAGTAGGAAATTACTAGTCATCCAATTTTTTATATCAGCTATGCATTCCGTTAATTTTGTGAATTGGTAGGTTTCGTTAGGTTTTGAAAAAATATACAGCTGAGTATCGTCGGCATAACAGTGAAAGCTAATTTCATGTTTCCTAATGATATCTCCTAATGGTAGCACGTACAGAGTGAACAGCAGTGGTCCTAGTACTGAGCCTTGTGGTACGCCATACTGAACTTGTGATTGATAAGACATCTCTTCATTTACTGCTACAAACTGATAACGGTCAGATAAGTATGATTTAAACCATGCTAGTGCAATTCCACTAATGCCAACATAATGTTCGAGTCTATTTAAAAGGATGTTGTGGTCAATGGTGTCAAATGCAGCACTAAGATCAAGTAACACTAATAGAGAGATACAACCACGATCGGATGATAAGAGCAAACCATTTGTGACTCTAACGAGAGCTGTCTCGGTACTATGGTACGGTCTAAATCCGGACTGAAAATCCTCGCAGATATCATTTCTTTCAAGAAAAGAACACAGTTGTGAGGATACTGCTTTTTCTAATATCTTTGACAAAAATGGCAGATTAGAGATCGGCCTTGTTACGACCAGCTCGTTTTAAATCGCAACATGAAAGAGGGATCACGAAAACGTTCAATCAATAGAAGGTTTATTGATTTAAACATATGCCACAAGTAATAATAATAACAATAAATAAAAGTCTAGTGATAAGGAAAAACAAATAACAAACAGATATAACAAAATTAACGCTACATGTGTAAGGAAAACATAAAAGAGACACTCCGGGGGAGTACTTCCCCAGAGAGTGCCTAATTTCAAATAACACACAGCACTCTCATATACTCTAACTAATTATCAATTAACATAGAAGAAACCAATCAGGAACTCCCACGATCAGCACCAATGGAAATCAGGAGGAGGAGACCCAGGGTCGTCACACCTCCCACTCCAGAAGGAGGTTCTCCTAAAGAACCGAAAGAAAGAAAAAAAAAATAGTACAAAGGCAAAACAACCTTTTAAATGGGAATATACAATAACTCTAATACTTATCTCCACTAATCCAACTCCATTTCACTCCCGGAATCCTGGGCCCTAGGACATCAGAGAGAAGAAAAAGGAGAAGAAAAAGAGAGGGAAAAAAAAACGGACACTCTGGTACATCTTACATCCGTGAGAGAGCATCAGCAATTACATTATCCTTGCCACGTATGTGTTTAATCTGTAAGTGGAAAGGCTGTAAGATAAGGCTCCATCTCATAATTCTTTGATTCTTGCCGCGCATTCGATCTAAGAAAGTCAACGGATTATGGTCAGTGTATACAATAATAGGACCACAGACCGCGCTCAAATAGACCTCAAAATGTTGAACGGCTAGAATAAGGGCTAATGCCTCTTTTTCCACCGTCGAATACACTTGCTGGTGACGATTGAATTTCTTGGAGAAATAACTGACTGGATGTTCGATTCCACTACAATCCTCTTGCAAAAGTACAGCACCAGCCCCATAAGCACTAGCATCAACTGCAAGTAAAAAACGCTTCTCAAAATTAGGGGTAACCAACACAGGAGCATTTGCTAATAAAGATTTGGCATTCTCAAAGGAACACTGACATTTTTCAGACCATTGAAAAGGTATCTTTGGGCTTAACAAATCGGTCAGAGGGGCAACTACGTTTGCGAAATTGTGACAAAACCCCCTGTAGTAACCCACCATCCCGAGAAATCGTCGTAACTCACGACGGGAAGTTGGCTTGGGAAAACTACAGATCACATTCACTTTAGCGTGAATCGGTTTCACACAACCTCGGCCAACCACCTTACCCAAATATGTCACAGTAGCCTTTCCAAATTCGCACTTAGCAAGGTTTATAGTCAAGTTGGCTTTATTTAAACGCACAAAAAGCTCTCTAATTTGATCGAGATGTTCAGACCAAGAAGAACTATACAGAACAACATCGTCCAAGTAAGCCTCACAACCGTTCATCCCAGACAACACATTAACCAACCGCTGAAATGTAGCAGGAGCATTTCGGACCCCAAAAGGCATAACCGTGTACTGCAAGAACCTGTCAGGTGTAACGAACGCAGATAATTCTTTTGCACGGGATGTCAATGGCACTTGCCAATAACCTTTCAGGAGGTCAAACTTGCTAACGAATTTCGCTGAGCCAACACGGTCAACACAGTCATCAATTCTGGGTAGAGGGTAACAATCGGGTTTTGTCAAAGAGTTGAGCTTCCTGTAGTCAGTGCAAAAACGATATGAACTATCAGGTTTACTCACTAAAATACATGGAGAACTCCAAGAACTAAAACTGGGTTCTGCTAAGTTATGATCAAGTAAATAATCCACCTCTTTCTGAAGTAACTTCCTTTTTATAGGATTGACACGGTATGCATGTTGTTTCACGGGCTGAGCTGTACCGACATCAATGTCATGCTCAATGACAGAAGTTCGGGTGGGAACATCAGAAAAGAGAGAAGGGAAAGGGTTTACCAACTCAATTATGTCGGTCTTCTCTAACTCGGACAGGTGAGACAAATGGTGAGCCAAGTTGACAAGCACTTCAGAGTTATTCAGTCGCCCTTCCACTTCTCCTCGAGAAGGACCTCTCATTTCCTCTAGATGGTCATCCACCTCTACAGATGCTTCTGAAACACTTGAAACTGCAGTTTTTACTACATCAACAGACAAAGAAGGTACAGGAGTCAAATAGGATTTGAGCAAGTTAACATGACAAACCTGGATTTTCTTTCGCCGATCGGGTGTATTTAATACATAGTTGTTATTCGAAAGACTCTTCGCAATCGTATACGGTCCAGCAAACCGAGCCTGGAAAGGACTAGTCAAAACATGTAACAACGCCAGTACTTGATCACCTGCTTGAAAATGTCTGGACTTCACTTTGCGATCAAACAATTTCTGCATCTTTCCTTGAGACTTGGCTAGCTTTCGTAGAGCAATAGCTCTAGTTTCATAGAGTCGATAACGGAAACTGCTTACATAGTCTAAAACATTCTCAGGAGGGTCAAAATTAGTCCACTCATCTGCCAAGACAGCAATAGGGCCTCTAACAGTGTGACCAAACACTAACTCATTAGGGCTAAAACCTATGCTCTCTTGTACAACCTCACGAATAGCCAACAACATCCAAGGAAGTCCTTCCTCCCAGTCACAGTCAAGTTCGACACAATAAGACCTCAAAAGTGACTTAAGAGTCTGATGGAATCTTTCCAGACCTCCTTGACTTTGAGGGTGATAAGCACTTGATATGTTATGTTTAACTTCAAGTTGTCGCATGACCTTAGAGAAGTTTCGGGACATCAAATTTGAACCCTGATCAGACTGAATGGTTTTTTGAATACCAAAAATAGACATGAAACTAGTTAAAGCCTTTAAAATAGCTTTGCTAGTGATTGATCTCAAAGGAAAAGCTGCAGGGTAACGTGTAGTTTGACACATTACAGTGAGTAAATAAGCATGTCCAGCCTTAGATCGTGGTAACGGACCAACACAATCAATCGTTAAGTGTGAAAAAGGAGTGGTAACTGCAGCAATAGGTTGTAAAGGAGCAACTGGAACTTTTTGATTTGGTTTTCCCGTCATTTGACAAGTATGGCAGGATCGTATGCAGTTAATCACATCTCGCTTGCACCTAGGCCAATAAAACTTTCGTAGAACTCTATCATAGGTCTTCCGTACCCCCATGTGACCAGCCATGCCCTGATGTGAAAGCTGTAACAGGTCTTGACGAAATTTAAGGGGAACCACGATTTGGATCCTAGGATCGAGTGAAAGATCAGAACTCATAGGTTGTTGTCTATAAAGCAATCCATCCTGGAGAAAATAGAAGGGAGATGAAGTCTTGTCTCCTAATTCATGAGCTAAAGAGAACAATTTTTGAAGGGTATCATCCCCCTGCTGAGCTTTGATAAGATCATCTCGAGTCACACTATAAAGAGGAGATAAAGAACAAGCGTTAACATGGTCACAGATAAATGGACTTTCTGACACAGAATCAGACTTATCTGTCTTATGATCATCAACAGCATGTGACTCATGAACAGGTATCATATCCTCCACATCCGTACACGCAGTACTAGGTTCTGGCTGAGAAAAATTTTCAGAAACAAGAAAAGTATTACAAAGAATATTTTCAGTTTCATCTAGCACACCTTTCTTAGCCATCGCCCGAGTTATTGCACATGCAGGGTATAAATCGAGACAATCAGAAGATCCACCTAATTTCTCAACAGCAGAGACTACTATAGGTGATACACCACCGTCTGACTTTTCCCAAACATTTCCCCCAGCTAAATCATTGCCCAGTATAAAAGTTACACCAGGGACAGGAAGCATAGCACGGACTCCAACTACCACATCACCTGACACAAGTTTGGAATTAAGATGAATGCGATGTAGAGGAACTTCGGTGAACCCCATCTCAAGTCCTCTGACCAGCACCTGTGTTCCTGTAGCAGTACGTTCAGACAAGGGCAAAAGTCCTTCTATCAGAAAAGATTGCCCCGCCCCAGTATCTCGAAGGATGCGTACAGGCACAGTCTCATCCGAATTAGGCAAAGCCACAGTCCCTTCAGTGAGAAATGGTGCAAAATCAGCATTATTTTTAACACTCTCCATCTCAGTAACATCCACCCGTTCAATCTGCCGGTTAAATCGAGCAGGAGTATGCTTCACGTTTGATGTAGAAATTAAACCAACATGTTTAACCCCTTTCTCTTTCTTTTTGAGAGCAATACAATCAGAAATTTTATGTCCTGGCTTTTTACAATAAAAGCACACCAGCTCACCTTTCGTACGTGTGACTGAGATATTATCAGCAAAATTTGACACAGTTTTCTGGCACGTAACCACCTTTTTATTTTTAACAGTACCACTCAACTTAGACCTGCTCAGATCATTTAAGTGACTAACAGAAAGCTGATGAGTAAGAACAAATTCCTCTGCCATAAGAGCAGCTTCTGACATTTTACTCACTTTATGCTCATTGAGATACATAGCAACAGCATTTGGAACACAGCTTTTGAACTCCTCTAAAAGAATCAGTTCTCTAAGTTGTTCCTTGGTGGTTACTTTTACTGAGGTACACCAGCGGTCAAACAAGTTCTCTTTCTCTCTAGCAAACTCAAGATATGTGCACTTTTCAGCCTTAAAGTGACTTCTAAATTTCTGGCGGTATGCTTCAGGTGCCAGCTCATAAGCATGCAAAATAGCAGATTTAACGATTTCATAATCACTACTTTGCTCCATAGTCAGCGCTGAATAAACTTCCGGTGCCCTCCCTATTAAAACACATTGCAGCAATAAGGTCCAAAACTCTTTTGGCCATCTCAAAGACTCTGCAACACGTTCAAAATGTTGGAAATACTTCTCTACTTCCTTCTCCAAAAATGGCGGCACTAGTCTGATATTTTTATAAACATCAAAAATAGGTGCAGTCAACCTAGGTTCAACAGATGACCCGCGAAGTGGAGTTTCAACTGTTTGGGCAGTCAGCTCTAACTCAAGTCTTTTCAACTGAAAATCTCTTTCCTCCCTTTCAGATTGCAACTCCAATTTACGTAACTCCAGTGTCCGTTGTAACTCTAGGTTATGCTGTAACTCTAATTTTTTTATCTCAAAATCATTTTCTAACTCTTTTCCTTTCAACGCACAAGCATCACGTTCAGCACGAAGTTTTTCTGCATCAACACATAACTGTTTCTCTTGCAACGACATCTCACTAAACTTCACATTTTGATCGCCAGTGTAAAAAGGAGAGGTTAAGGACTCTTCAGAATGAAAAGTTTGAGTTCTTAACTCTAAAACACCCCGCTCAGAAAGTGCGTTTTTCACAGTTTTCATCAGCGTTTCTTTAAGCTTCTTATCATTACTTGTTACCTCCACATCAAAACGTTCTGCAATCTGCAACAGCTCCTCCTTCGTACATCTCTCCAGTAAGATTTCCGAAGGAAAAGTGAAGAAATCCTCGATTACCGACGACATTTTTGCTTAAGATATGCAGCAGAGAAACACAACACCAAAATAGCAATACAACCACACGTGAGATGCCGCTGAACTAGATCAATAGAAATACAAATCCCATCAGCCACTTCGCCCGGAATTGTCACATACACGCTCCGGGTGCAAACCCCGCTTAGTTATGAGATAAAAAATAACTTACCACAAGTCATTCCTCAAATTATCTTCATCTCAGCAGGCAAGCACAGATACAGAAAACAACAAAGTGTCACCCTTAATGAAAATGAGAGACTCCAGTGCCTAACTCCAAACGAAATTAACTAAACCTACCTAATCTTCAAAGGTGTACCGGACTCGGGGCGGCATTTAAACGCTGAACTCAAGAACAGTTGGCATTTCTAACCAAAAGTCTGAAGCGTACCCCCGACAGAGATTTAAAACCTCCGCCCAGAATAACCTTCAAAAATAAGAAAGGCAAAATAACAAAAAAAATAACAAACAGTGCCTCGACGGAAGGATTGAAAACCCAGCTGAGAACACTCTAAATACCTGAAGTCTACTCATTTACAAAGGTGAACACACTAAAGACATTATGTATTTACTTACACATGCAGCAAATCCCGGACGAGCCCACAATTTCATGTTACGACCAGCTCGTTTTAAATCGCAACATGAATGAGGGATCACGAAAACGTTCAATCAATAGAAGGTTTATTGATTTAAACATATGCCACAAGTAATAATAATAACAATAAACAAAAGTCTAGGGATAAGGAAAAACAAATAACAAACAGATATAACAAAATTAACGCTACATGTGTAAGGAAAACATAAAAGAGACACTCCGGAGGAGTACTTCCCCAGAGAGTGCCTAATTTCAAATAACACACAGCACTCTCATATACTCTAACTAATTATCAATTAACATAGAAGAAACCAATCAGGAACTCCCACGATCAGCACCAATGGAAATCAGGAGGAGGAGACCCAGGGTCGTCACAGCCTGTAATTGACTAGTTTTGTAGGATCAAATTGCTGTTTTTTAACAAGCGGTTTAATCATAGCTAGCTTAAAGGTTTTTGGTACGTATCCTAGAGACAAAGATGAATTAATGATATTTTGAAGAGGATCTATGACATCTGGAAGCATCTCTTTCAGCAGCTTAGTCGGTATAGGGTCTAACATACACGTTGTCGATTTAGATGATTTGACGAGTTTGCAAAATTCTTCCTCTCCTATAGCAACGAATGAATAAAATTTTCCCTCAGGGAGACTACAATGCACTTCCTGATGCGATACTGTATTAGACGGTTGCATAGTTATAATTTTGTCCCTGATATTATCAATCTTATAAGTTAAGAAGTTTTATAAAGTCATTACTGCTGTGTTGCTTGGAAACTTCTGGGCTTGAAGCTTTCTTTTTCGTTAGTTTAGCCACTGTTTCAAATAAATACCTAGGATTATGTTTATTTTCTTCTAATAGGGTTGAAAAATAAGCAGATCTAGCAGCTTTTAAAGCCTCTCTGTAAGCAATCGAGCTCTCCTTCCATGAAATCCGAAATACCTCTAGTTTTGTTTTCATCCAGTTGCGCTCCATTTTTCTGGCTGCTCTCTTAAGGGCCTGAGAGTGCTCGTTGTGCCACGGCGCTGGACTATGTTCTTTAATCTTCTTTAAGCGCAACGGAGCAACTGTGTCTAAAGTGCTGAAAAAGTGAGAGTTAAAAGTTTCTGTTGCAATATCAAGTTCTTCTAAGTTACCTGGGATGCTGAGATGATGAAACTGATTAGGAAGATAATTGATAAAGCAATCTTTAGTGGCAGAAGTGATAGGTCTAACATATTTATAACACAGAGTCGGCTTTGCAGCCTTGGCTAAATGTAATTTACACGAGACTAGATAATGATCTGAGATGTCATCGCTCTGCTGCAGTATTTCAAAGGCATCAACATCTATTCCATGTGATAGTATTAGATCTAGAGTATGATTACGGCAATGAGTAGGTGCTGACACGTGTTGTCTAACTCCAATTGAGTTTACAATGTCTTTAAATGCCAATCCCAATGCATCTTTTTCATTATCTAAGTGTATATTAAAATCACCAACAATTAGTACTTTATCTGCAGCCAATACTAATTCTGATAAAAAGTCAGCAAATTCTTTGATAAAGTCTGTATGGTACCCTGGTGGCCTGTATACAGTAGCCAGTAGAATGTTCAAACGTGATTTATCGTTTACACTATATATTTTTACATTAAGCACCAACACTTCAGAATAATTATATTTACAACTAGATTTCTTAGTGGTTTTGAAAATAGTACTATAAATTACAGCAACACCTCCTCCTTTGTGGTTCAGACTAGGTTCATGTTTATAACCGTAATCTTGTGGGGTTGACTCATTTAAAGCAATGTAATCGTTTGGTTTTAGCCAGGTTTCTGTCAAACACAGCACATTGTTCCCGCCTGACCCTGGTACGTTTGCGTGCATATTACGTCATCGCAAACGTGCACGGCGCATGGCAGAAAACAGAACGCAGGTCAATATATTGGTTTACTGTGTGTGTGTGTACGTGTGTGTGTGTGTGTGTGTGTGTGTGTGTGTGTGTGTGTGTGTGTGTGTGTGTGTGTGTGTGTGTGTGTGTGTGTGTGTGTGTGTCGCATAAGGTGGACTCTTTTGAGGAGACAGTGGATTTCCAAATTTGTTGCCCTGATTCCACGCACTATGCGCGAATACACTGCAGGCTCACTCTCGCTCGTCTTATCCAAGGTAAATCATCAACACTACCATCTCTTACATGCGTTTTATTTAACTAAATACATAATAATCAGCTAAAACGCATGCGCAGGTCACTTTACTTCCTGAATAAGTGCGCACCCGAGTCCGTGTTGCTTTCACATTCACGCGAACCGTGCCACAGTTCGGGAGCAACCGAACTCAGATCACCTCCTCCAGGTAGTCTCGGGTTTGGTACCCAAGTGTGCACCCGGGTCCGCATGACAGCGTTCACATTAGTGATTTTTCATGCGATCCGTGCCCCGTTCCGAATCAAACTACTAGTGTGAAAGCCAAATACATGTTCACCCCAACATTTTTTTTCAAGGGCACTGTAACACACACAGGCTGTTTGACCTCAGCAACTAACTGACAGCACAGCTGTATATTCACAGCAGTCCTTGGCCATAGGCTCAACACGCTAGCTGAACATTACAATAAACAAGCAATCATATTATCCATCAATGTGATGATTTAAGATAGATCCTGCATTGCAATGGTTTGAGTGGGCATCACCATAAATCATATATTTTCTTAGCCGACTGAAGAATGGAGGGAGATATTTGTGTTGCAGTGAGTAAACCAGGAGACCCCTTTAGCAAGATCTGCAAGCAATATTCTCCAGAATGGAATTGTAATTAAGTGTTTTCTGCAGGAGACTGATATCTAGTTATCTGGTGCAGGGTGAGACAAATGGCGAGCCACATGATTTTTGTCAAAGTGCCACATATGACCACTGGATTAGACTCTGTTGTGTGTGTTGCATGCTTTGTTACTTAGTCTAACCCCCCAGAACAATACCAGACCCCATAAGACCCAGACCAAGACATACCAGTCCCAGATCCAGACCAAGAGTTGGTCAAAATTTAGATGCAGAGCCATTTTATTTATTTGCAAATTCTCTATAACAACTTAGCTTGAGGTAATTATCACCTTCAGTTCATTGAAAACCCATACCAAGTGTTAGACCACAAAATCAAGTCTCTCTCTCTCTCCACAGGGTTTTTTTCGTAGAAGTATCCAGAAGAACATGGTGTACACATGTCACAGGGAGAAGAACTGTATTATCAACAAGGTGACTCGGAATCGCTGTCAATACTGCCGGCTGCAGAAGTGCTTCGCTGTTGGGATGTCTAAAGAGTGTGAGTGTTAAAAGCGTTATCCTACACACACACAAACTTCAGCTCAGGGGTTTGTTTCTCAACAGATAAATATTATTTTTCCACACTGTCAAACTGTGGAGTTATCTGCAATTATATTATTCGTTGTAAGTGATTCAGTAACAAAAATATCACACTGTAATATGCAATTGTCCCTAAAATATTGTGCCCTTTGTCTTTGAGATTTATTTAAGAGCTTTAACCGTTTTGTCCTTTTTTTATAGTCAGCATAACTCGACTCATGCAAAGTCACAACAGTTTTGTCAGAGGTGAGATGTGTTGGTATCCCTGTTTAGTGCACTGTCCCGTATTGCTTTCCACTCCAATTTTCTATGACTCACCAATGAAACCCAAATGATTTTGTGCATTGGCTATAACTAGGTGTAAAACGTTGAGAACGGACTGTTATATCATCCAGAATTAGAATCATCTTGTGACATTAAAGGGGTCTCATTCTGAAATAAAAACAACAACTGAAATTTCTTCATAATCTCAATTGTTTTTCAGTTGTTTTAATCTCATTAGATAACAATGAGATTAAATGCAGCACGTTACTACTGTGAATAAGACCATGGCATTCTCGCATTTGTCGTTTCTAGAGTTTCAAATGAGATCTCAACAATGCCTCAAACTACCTTCTTCTTTTAGTCATTAAAGTAATTTAGTAATTCTTTTAGTAATTTAGATTGGTTGCTTTGAAGTTATACCTGCCCAAAAAACGTCTCGTTTACTAACATATCCTCGTTTCTCTGAGAGTAAGGAAAGAGTATTGCGTAAGTTAGCTTACACTATGAGGAAACTCCTTTTCTCGAGAAGACATATAGCTGAGCGTCTTAGCGCGCTCATTGGCTGTGCTGCGGCAACTGGACGAACCTATGGCGAGGCGGCTCAGACGCGTGAACTAATCGGGACGCGTCAGAGCCTGCCAGAATGGGCATAAACTTATTAAACTAAATAAACTTTTACTTGATCTTGTGTGATAGGTTAGGGATGGGGGATATGGCCTAAAATCCATATTGCGATATACATTGCAGCCTCTTGCGATAACGATATATATCACGATATATAAATTATAATAGAACCCTTTCAGAACATGTTTTTTTTATTATTATTTTTTTATTAACAAAACAGTAACATAATAGGTAAGAAATCAGTGACACATATACATACAGAAGAGAGAGAAGAACAAAAACAAAATAGAAAAAAGAAAAGAAAAAAAGGGCTTAGTATTGTTGTCGATATTTATATTCAATAATAAAATATCAATATTAGTAGTGTTATTATCGAAGATAATGATGATCATGACAACAATAGTAGTGTTAGTTTTAGTGTCTTATAATAGTGATGATAGGATCAGTAATGGTAACAACAATAACAATAACAATACATTAAGATTAGTCCATAAGCCATTGTGTATAGTTCTAAACTCTAGGTCAGGGGCCGTTCCACAATTGCCAGTGAGCATAACCAGCAAACCCTCCCGACATAGACACCTCTCCTTGTTCCGACAATCCGATTCACCGCCACCAGCAACATCCAGCCACAGCAGTTAAGACTCTATGCTCCATTGAGTCTTTCTCCAAGGAGTACGCCGGGGAACCATAACAGGCACCTCCATACCAAGCTCCCTTAGTCTGGTTGTGACCTGACATAACCAAATGTTATTGGTGGTTGGCCCTCTTGTCCCTTTTTTCCCCTTCCCTTTTTTTTTTTTTTTTTTTTTTTCCTCCATGGTGTGCACTGGTTAGCTCCCCAGCCAGAGACACCATATCCAACCCAGGTATCAATCCAAATTATTTTTCATGAGGGAGGGATTTGGCCAGAGGCAGTGTAAGGGAAGGGTAAATCAAACCACTGAGACTGTAATGAGCATGACAACAGGGCATGCCAATTGGACCCACCAACAGCACCTAGAACAGACGCCCCCGACCCAGACCGTTTATATTATTTAAAAAAATATATATATAATAATAATATAATATAATATATATTTATACTTAACATTTTGTTATTCATATAAGAAAGGAGAGGATTGGCTAATGATTATACTATAGTATTACCAATATCACCACTCTTAACACCATCATAAATAAAAACAACAATAATATGCAGAAAAAAAAAGAAAAAAAAGGTATAGCTTATTGAACATTATACATATATCTTCTACACACATATATTGTGAGAATACGTGGATCCGGTTGCAGGTTGTTGAATTATATGAAGATGAGTTAAGAATGGCTTTCAAATATCAAGAAATGTAGATATAATATTCTTGTTAGTGTACGTTATTTTTTCTAGTGTAATGTATTCTATAAGAAGATTAGTCCAGTGATTAATATTTATAAAAAATTTTGGACTTCCAGTTTTGCAAAATTACTTTCTTGGCGATAGTTAGAGAAATAAGGAGGGGGGGTTTGTATTTAATTCGGAGATGATCAACTTCCATATAGTTATTGAGTAAACAAAGTGATGGAGATAGAGGGATTCCACAACCCATGATAACGGAAAGTTTTGTGGTCACTGATATCCAAAATGAATTAACTGATTGACAGGTCCATAGGGCGTAAAGGTAGTCGTCTGTGCTTCCCATTGTGCACTATAAACAAATGTCTGTGTCCCTCAAGCCCATTACAAACATCTTTTTTTCAGTGATGTGAATTCTGTGTATAATCTTAAACTGTATGAGCTGGAGGTTAGTGTTGTTAGTCATTGAAAATATATTGTTACAGATTTCCTTCCAGAGGTCGGTGTTTATGAAGGACTAAAAATGACAGAAGGAAAAATAAATAAATAAATAAATAAAAGTAGAAATAAATAAATAAATGCATAAATAATAGTGAAAATAAATACATTTTGGTAATATAAATGGCTATTTCTGTATTTTTGCATGTATTTATTTATTTATGCATTTCTATATGTATTTATTTATGTATTTATACATTTATTTATGTATACATTTATTTATACATTTATTTATTTCTGTATTTCCACATTTTTACATTTATTTATTTCTGTATTTCCACATTTCTACATTTATTTATTTATGTATTTCCACATTTCTACATTTATTTTTCCCTGCGCCTGTATGCTAATTGAGTGGGGGGTGCCAACATCAGTCTGAAGAAGGATTGGTTAGCTGGAGGCCGCATCGATAACCAGACAGAAGCAAACGATCCATTTATCAGGCTACGTATGAATGCTGCGGGTAACATGGTGGTCGGGTCAGGAACTTTCCCATTTAATGGTGCGTTCACACCGGACGCGAATAGCGCGTCAGGCGCGAGTGATTTCAATGTTAAGTTTTAAATAACTTTTGTTTGTCCTAAATTACGGATTTTGTAATGACTAAATGCCCGCGTGAAAGAAGGAATGATATTGTTCAGATGTTAACTATGAATGTGACTGAACACTTGCAGTCATAGGCTACATTTCTGAATGTGAAGAAAAACTCACATAACGTTAATTAAAGAAGTCGTTTGACCTACGTTATAACGAGTCATTAATGTATTTTAACTTATTATATGTTTCATATAATAGAGCCGAAGCTATAGATTGTGAATTTAAAGCGCTATTTGCGTCCGGTGTGAACGCACAGTAAGAGGTAACAGTACAAGTCTCAGTCAGTTCAGTGAACTGTTGGAGTAACTAATATGCTACTCCATGATATTGGTTTATTTAGAGTCGGAGGGACTGTCAGGCATATCCAAAAGTGACTTTAATAACTTGGCGGAGGATTTCTTGAAGACTCTCTAGCACAGGGGTTTTCAACCTGTGGGGCCCAACACCTGTTAAGGGGGGCGCGAGAAACTGTGAATTCAGAGGCTTAAGTGAAACGTTAATGTAAGATAGCAAATATTTAGTCATCCACTAGAGGGCAATCTGATTAGTCCCGCAGCTAAGTCCTCTGCGCCGTGAAGCGGTTTTATATTTGTAGCACCATTGCCAGATGGTGATAGATAAAGCATACATTTTCTATTTGTTGACTTGTTGCATGGCTAAAAGCATTCTTGACATGTTTCTAAACTTAGACAAAACACAGACTTTGTGATTTAATGCATTCCATAGTGTCTTCTTCCCTTCCTAAGAGACATTAACGCGTTCTGAAAGCTTTTTAGTTGATTCTCTGCCAGATAAGGTGAGGTACCCCCGGAGTTTTTTATTTAATTTATCGTCGGGTGAAGACGCACACAGCGTCTGGGGTCTTTCAAGCACGGACCCGCCCGTCGTGAAGAGCTATTTACGCATTGTTACAAAGCTAAACACACAGAGACATGTGTTACACCCCTTTCAGGTTAACAGGTCAACTGCGCGCCCCCTCCGTCTCAAACACACAGACACACAGTGGGGTTTGAAACAAAGCCACACGCACGAGAATTCTGAAAGTGAGGAAAAACGCTTTTTGTAAGAATGCAACATTCTGTTCGAAACGGCGATTAACAAGCATGCAGAATCTGACATAGAATGCGCGTTTTCCAGATTAAAAACAACCAGTAGAAGCGCATAATACCTAAAAATCAATATAGTTCACTTTAACATGATAACGATGTCAAATTTGGTATGATTTTAAACCAGAAAATTAGACTACCCCGAATCTGTTTTGAGAAACAATCTATTATGCATTATTAAACATTTACTGATGTGCAGAATAATGTCAGAATAAAACTCTGACCTCGCCCCACGCGCTGAATAGGCGTGCCGTCACAGACAAAGGGAATCTTGGCGCCACAAAATCCCCACTCATGATTGGCTCCCAGGCCCAGAATAGGCGTGCTCCTGTTCATTCATATTTTGGAGACGAGCCCAAGAAGCTTCACTTCTTCACTTCTGCTCTACAATTCTAGTACTCCTACTCTAGTCTCTTTAACTCCTAGCTTCAACTTCGCTTCAGAGAGCCTTGCTCTCCGTTTACTTTCCGTTTCTAAGACTAAGTCTTTATTTTTATACAAGTTGTAAAGTTACTTCCTTGATCCAGCGTTTTAACGAGCGAAAAGCTTAGTGTGTCCACTCGGTTCCAAACGACCATGTGACGCAACCCGGAAACCCGCGAAGCTCCTAAAGAAACAGCGCTCCACACAACAGACGAGGTCCACCAGCGACACAAGTAGGCTAATTCCAAAACTGATCTTTGAAACAAAGCTAGTTTAAGGTTGTCTGAGCATCCTCAGGTCTCTTGATTATTGAAAGTATTCCTTAAACTGTGTAATTCCTCCAACTCTCTCTACCTCGAAAGCATCTCTCTCTCTCATCTCTCTCTCTCATATCTCTCTCTCTCTCTCTCTCTCTCTCTCTCTCTCTCTCTATCTCTTGGTTAATATCGTGTTACTATATATACGCTACGCAATCGTTTTATAATCATTTGTTTTGTTTATGCATATTGTTAAGATATCCTCTGGACCGTGTATGTATTCTAAAGTGTCCTTTATTAAATTTCATTAATATTTACCTGAGTTCATGTGTATTGAATCCATATCCTGAAGTCCAATGAAGATTAGATTTTCTATGCTACCGTAAATGCTCTACCACACTTTAAACATTGCATAGTTTAAATATTAACGATCTGATCTCTTGGAGGATAAGTTATCTCCATTATGGCCATATGGATGTAATTTTGCTTGCCAAGAACTAAACGGATCGAAGTGTTGATGTAAATATTGTATGTTATACGCATTAGTGGTTAAAGTTGTATTTCCAAGTACGACTGATTAAAATCATTCCCTTTCTCTGTATGAATTATTGTCACGAGTAATCCTGATACATATTCATATAGTTAAGGCGGTACAAGCCCATATTTGGAACCACTTTAGGGCGTATGCAAATAATATTCATCAAAACCCATGAATATTTAATTTCCCATTTGAGTGCTAATTTCCCCAATTTATACTCAAAGTCAGTATTGCTACATATTGTATATATTTTCAATTATTGGCAAATTGGCGCCCCTGCTTGCTGAGAAGGTGCTGAGAAGGTGCCGTCTGCCGTGCACAGAAGATATGTCAAGGCCAAGGGGGTCTCCAACACGTCGCTCGCGAGCCACCAGCTGATTGGAGGTAGCTCGCCAATAAAGCTTGCTTTATATGTTCACATTTCGCGTCTTTAGCGCGCTCGAGTTCAGGAAGCGCGCTCATAATTGAAGCGACGCGCTCATTTTTTCCAGGGGCAGCGAGATGAAAAAAATCTAAACTTTTCAGTATGGGGGTGCACCCAAACACCGTGGGTGTTTTTCTCTTCTCCGTAAATAAATATTGTAGCAGAGCTTCAGCAAGCGTTTTTCGGTGGTGGAAATCCATTAACGTTAGCTACTAAAACTTCTTTGTCGTTGTGGAGCGCAGTTCATGGTTGCATAGCAACGACAGACGCAATGGGAAAATCCAGAGCCATAGAGATATGGCTCAGGGAAAATCGGACCAAATTTTACTATTAATAATAAAAGATAAGCTACTGTGCATTGTAAATGTCAGTCATATTTTTTTGACTCATTATTCTTATAAAAATTATTTTTATAGGCTGAAATATGTGAGGTTTATCTTTTTATAAAACCTTTTTTGTCAAAACTTTATTTGAACGTGTAACGTTACAGATAACATGACGCTCCTTTAAAATCTGGCCATCATCTTTAATGTTATTATTTTAATGTTTATGTAAACAAAAAGGGCATATTGATGCTAATTTTATGTTATTTGCTGGTTTTCGACATAAAACTTGGTGTGTGGGTGGTGATTGGGGGGGACGCTCGAAGGGGGTCTCGCCCAGGGTGTAATTCAATGTAGAACCGCCACTGCTTGTATAGCAATGATGTTCGTTTGCACGCACTTTGGGAGTGAGGGTGGGCGCGAATGAAATTAGACAAACTTGGGGGGATGCATATCCTAAAAGGTTGAAAATCCCTGCTCTAGCACTGCTACCTCAACTTCGACATACATTTCAGCACTGATCTGAACTAAATCCTCCATTACTCTGCACAAACGAAACTGGAGATAGTCATTGGACGCATTGTTCTCACAATCCTGCGCTAATGATCTTAAATCGTTAGCAATTGCTTGAACAAAAGTCTCCATCCAGGCTACATACTCAAGCAGCAATACCGAGTAGGCTTGCTTGTACCAGCGAAATCAAGGCAGTAGTAGTAGATTCGATCACATCGCTCTAACCAATCCTTCTTCAGACTGATGTTGGCACCCCCCACTCAATTAGCATACAGGCGCAGGGAATAATAAATGTAGAAATGTGGAATTACATAAAGAAATAAATGTAGAAATGTGGAAATACATAAATAAAAAAATTTATAAATAAAAAAAATTATAAATAAAAAAATTAATAAATATATAAATAAATGTATAAATACATAAATATATAAATAAATGTATAAATACATAAATAAATACATGCAAAAATACAGAAATAGCCATTTATATTACCAAAATGTATTTATTTTCACTATTATTTATGCATTTATTTATTTATTTCTACTTTTATTTATTTATTTATTTATTTTTACTTCTGTAATTTTTAGTCCTTCATAGGTGTTGGGGGATAGGACTAAATCATTTTCCGATTTGTTCATTGGTATTATAATTGTTGTATCATTATTTAATATAAGTTTATGTAGTTTGGATATTAGTTTGTTGGTGTTAGTAATTTTCATTATATCTTCCATTAACTTAGAGGGATTAAGTGGGTTATTAATTATGTTGATCTTAGATTTAACTATGGATTTAATTTGTTGGTATTGTAGAAACTGTTCTCCACAAAACCGTACCTTTGGACTAGTGTTTGGAATGATACAAATTGATTATTTTCAAATAAGTGATGGAGATGAGTAATTCCTTTTTGTTTCCAAGATGGTAAATTAAAAGGTTTATTGCACAATTGGAAGTCAGGGTTGAATCAGATGGGGGTGTGTCTACATGATGTTAGTGATGAGTTATTAAATTTATTTACTTTCCACCAGGCTGTCAGAGTTGATGCAATTGTAATATTATTAAAATAGTGAATTTTTTTTTATTGATTTTGGTAGGAAAGCGAGATCTGAAACTGAAGTATTTTTACATTGATTTTGTTCTAATTCCAACCATGAATTATTGTGATTTTTATTATGAATCCATTTATATAAATATTGTAGCTGGTTTGCTAAAAAGTAATATTGAATATTTGGAGCTTCTAAGCCACCTTGTGATTTTGTCTTTTGTAATTTTTCTAATGATATTTTAGCTGTTTTATTTTTCCAATAGAAGTGAGAGATTAATGAATCAAGTGATTTGAACCATTTATCGCTGGGAGTTGTTGGAAGCATTGAGAACAGATAGTTGACTTGTGGTAAAGTTTTAATTTTAACTGTAACAATGCGCCCAACAAGTGATAGTGGTTGGTTAGTCCAGTGTTTTAAATCATCTCCTAATTTTTTTTTAAAGTGGAGTATAGTTAAGATTGAACAACTCTGACAGTCTGGAGGAAATGTTGACACCCAAGTATGTAATATTGCCGGTGTGGAGTGGAAGAGAAGAATCATAAGCTGTGGAATCCCAGGCGTCCTCAGAAAGTGGTAGTATTGTTGATTTATTCCAATTTATTGTATAATCAGAATTTTCTTTCAGTGATTTAGAAGGGTTTTGTAAACATAACAATAAACCATCCGCATAAAGACAGATTTTATGTTGTGTATTATTATTTTGTATTCCTTTGATATTATTATTTTGTCGTATTGCTGCTGCAAGTGGTTCTATAAATATGGCAAATAAAGTGGGCATCCTTGTCTAGTCCCTCTAAAAAGTGTGAAATTTTGTGATATGATCCCATTTGTTGTTATTATGGCCCTAGGTGAAGTATATAATATTTTTATCAAAAAACCCAATGCCGTCCGACTAGAGACAACGGTGCGGAATGCATCAAACGAAATTAAGCAGACCGACACTCAAAAACAGCTTGACATTGCCAGATGGCCAACTGTCAGCTTGGTGTGTCCCATGCAGCCTTTAGCTGAATTAAAAGAAGGAAAACCTTAAAGCTGCAATTTGAATAATCATCAATTGAAAGCATAATTTGTGTCTGATATGCTATAAATACTGGACAAGCTGCACATTGATTCATATTTAATGTTAGGTATTCAAATTGAGGTTATTTTTTGGCTAATTCAATTTTTTTTCTAGTTTTAACAATGCAAAAACCTTAAATGTATTATTTGTTGTAATAGGTCAGTATTTGTTAGAGCCATTATAAATATATCTGTTGTAATATAAGATCCTTGTCTTGTTTGGGGGTATTGTCTGAGACTCCTCTCCTGCAGAGAGCAGCTTCAAAGATGAGCCTCTCCAAGGCTTAATGAAATAGGATGGTCCCCAGACGGCCCTCCACAACACCAGGTGTTCTCTCCTTAATGATCTCATACAGCAATGCAAGGTTCATCAGCCTCTCCTGTATTAATAATGCTGGCGATGGCTGGGCTCCAGCTTGTAGTTGAATAATAGAGCAGTGTACTTCATCTACCTTGACATATGTCCACAGTTTCAGTGCAGATGCAGTGCCGACAAGATGGAAGCCACAGTATTCGTTATGTTCCCATACATTTGCAACATTTTCCCATACATTTGCAAAAAATGTGCATGGTACTGAAGGAGTCTTTTGTTTCATGGAGAAGAAAAATACAACATTAGAGATGTTCGAGGACATGCAAATAAAATATTTGCCTTATACAAATTTAACAATGACTGTAATATTGTTTTATGTCTCATTTGTACTATTATCCTTTATTACACACACACACACACACACAACACACACACTGTCAACATAAGTTAATAAGTCAACTTATTAATATCTTTAACTTTAAGCTATAGGCTAACATAGGTTGATTATGTTATTCTTAAAAAAGTGCTTCAGCCAGGATAAAGATTATGAAAAGTGCTCAGAGTTGCTGCAGAAAACAAACCAAAAAAAATGTTATTGAGGGACATTTTGAGTGTTGATGACACCCTGAATTCATTTTGATTGATGAATCTGAATGTAGTGTTTACATGAACGCTAAACACGTGATTGGGTTGTTGTGCGCGTTTATGTCACAAGCTTCAAATCAATCAGAATAGATATTTT
Organism: Phoxinus dragarum; assembly: GCA_033366665.1. Lineage (NCBI taxonomy): Eukaryota > Metazoa > Chordata > Actinopteri > Cypriniformes > Leuciscidae > Phoxinus > Phoxinus dragarum. The sequence goes on along the minus strand of JARPMJ010001138.1, from coordinate 85,976 downwards.
GACATGCGCACACGGCACAAATATAGTTTCCAGCTGTTTGCACATAACTCCATTCGCCGAATCCGCCATTTTTGTCCGATAAAGCAGTCAGGAGAGTTAACTTTAACAAGAGATTAACGTTGGAGGATTTGAACTTGAGAAACGGAGTGTACTGACGTCTTTCCGCGATTAAAAGAAGATTACTTCTTAAGTTCATTCATGTTTATTTGATGCTAAATAAACTAGAAGGAAGAGATGATCGGTTCACGAGCAGCTTTAACTGAGGCTCTACAGCTATCTGTCAGACACATTAAAGAGCCACAAAACGGTATTTATTGTTTACATTTCTTGACAAAATTGCCAAATTTGAAAGTTGAGACTTTTTCACATCTAAAGTAACCTGTTCTGTCCTGTCTGTCGGCGCGTTGTCAGTCTCCTCTCTGCTCCGCGATGTGTTTTTCACTGCGTGAGAACCGTGTGGCGTGAGAGTGGCGTAGCTTGTTGGACATAGCAACAGTAACTAAAGTGGCTGGTCTTTGCGAACGGTCAATTTGGAGACAATGAACTTTTTAACCGTTGTGCCGTGCTGCTTATATAACGCAGTAAAAATGAAAACGTAGCCTATGCTTGCAATGTATATCGAAATATCGGAAATGTGTTTAAAAATCATATCACCATTATTGAAAAAAATTATATCGCGATACATATTGATATTGAATTATTGTCCTGCCCTACTCTGGCTTCATCTGGGAGGTGTTATATTACAGCAGGTACATTGCTGGCCCACTGGCGGATTTGAAAGCCACCAGAAGACAAAAGACTACGCATCCTGTCGATGAGGTTACAGGCCTTCTCTGTGGAGTCAAGACTCCGCAAACAGTTGTCAACATAGAATGCCTGCTCTATAGACCTTTGAACATCTTCGTAGCTTTCGCTGTTGTCCTTCACATGCCTTTGGAGTGCATATGTGGCACAACAAGGACTGTAGGTGGTCCCAAATGGAAGAACCTGCCATTAAAAGACAATTGGTTCTTCGTCCCTCTTCATGTCTCTCCAGATGAAGCGTAACAATGAGCGGTCTTCTGGCAGAAGTCGGATCTGGTGGAACATTGCTTTAATGTCTCCACTGATAGCCACCGCATGCTCACAAAACTGAAGGAGGACACCAAGCAAGGAAGGGCCCAGGATGGGACCCGGAAGAAGGTGATCATTTAGCGCTTGACCATATTGATATGAACAATTGAAAACAAGCCTTGCTTTGTTGTTGTGATGGACTAAGTGATGAGGGAGTTACCATGACTCAGTAGAGGAATCTACAACCTCAGGTGTCAATCTCTTCACATAGCCAGCAATTTCAAGCTTTTGGACCTCTTGACAATGGGTCATGGTTTGATTGATGTTGTTAGCGATCTGTCGTTCTTTACTTCGAAGTAGTGAAAGACAAGCAGATTTGGGCACTTGTAGACACGGACTGTCCTTCCGTCTGAGAAGTGGTGTAGCATATCTCATTATGCCACCTACATTCATCCTTACAGTGCGCTTCTCAAGCATCTCAAGTGCTTGCTGGTCAAGCTTGTATCTGGTGGCCGCTTTCTCACTGATATAGGGCAAAGTATCAATTTGCCACAGTTTCTCCACATGCGTTTGGAGATCAAAGTGACTGATCTCTGTACTGACTGACTGATGTAAATAAACAGTGCTGCTCTTCAAAAGGAAGATCGACCAAGCTGGCAGGACCTTGAAGTGTCCAACCCAGGGAAGTACATATTGCTACAGGTCCCCCAGAAGGGCCAACCCGAACAGGCTGGGTAGGTGTAATGAAGCAGGATGAATAAAGGAGAAAGCAGGATCTAAGTGCAACAGCTTTAATAAATAAACTCAAAACTAGACAGACTTAAACTTGGGAACGGAAACAGCACAAACAACATTACAACAACAAGAACCCACAAACACTGAAACAAGACACAGGGTTTAAATACAGAGACTAACAAGCTAAACAAGATAACAAGGGGGCGTGGCTAATCTGAAACACCTGGGGAAACTAATCAACATGACAGGGAACTGCAAAACATGGGACAAGACAGGAAATAACAAAAGTCGACACAAGACAAGGGGAACACAATACAGGAATCATGACATAGCCCCCCACTTAAGGAGCGGGTTTCCAGACGCTCCTCAGAAAACAATAGTCCAGGAGGGTGGTGGAGTGGAGGTGGACCCGGGGGTGGGATGGAGGGCCAGGCCCGTGGAGCAGAAGAGGGCCTGGAGACTGCAGCAAGACGGTAGGCCAGGGCGGAGCAGGCAGTGCAGGCGACCAGGGCGGAGCAGGCAGTGCAGGCGACCAGGGCGGAGCAGGCAGTGCAGGCGGCCAGGGCGGAGCAGGCAGTGCAGGCGGCCAGGGTGGAGCAGGCAGTGCAGGCGGAGCAGGCAGTGCAGGCGGAGCAGGTGGCCAGGGCGGAGCAGGCACCGGCTCAGGAACAGACACCGGCTCAGGAACAGACACCGGCTCAGGAACAGATTCAGTCTCGGCGGGACGAGACTCTGGACAGGCGGGCATGGAGTCGGCCATTTTGTCCGAAGACACAGGCTCAGAAATACAAAGAGGAACAGATTCAGGCTCAGTATCAGGATCAGGATCAGATTCAGGCTCAGGAACAGATTCAGTCTCGGCGGGACGAGACTCTGAACGGGCTGACGTGACGTGAAGCTCAGACTCTGAACGGGCTGACGTGACGTGAAGCTCAGACTCTGGACCGGCAGAAGTGACGTGAAGCTCAGTCTCTGGATCGGCAGAAGTGACGTGAAGCTCAGTCTCAGGATCGGCAGAAGTGACGTGAAGCTCAGTCTCTGGATCGGCAGAAGTGACGTGAAGCTCAGTCTCTGGATTGGCAGAAGTGACGTGAAGCTCAGTCTCTGGATCGGCAGAAGTGACGTGGAGCTCAGTCTCTGGATCGGCAGAAATGACGTGGAGCTCAGTCTCTGGATCGGCAGAAGTGACATGAAGCTCAGTCTCTGGATCGGCAGAAGTGACGTGAAGCTCAGTCTCTGGATCGGTAGAAGTGACGTGAAGCTCTGGCTCGGCAGGGCTGACGTGAAGCTCTGGCTCTGGCTTGGCAGGGCTGACGTGAAGCTCTGGCTCGGCAGGGCTGATGTGGAGCTCTGGCTCGGCAGGGCTGATGTGGAGCGTTTCTGGCTCAACAGACGTGACGTGACGAAGCTCAGGAACAGGCTCAGACTCTGGAACAGACGCAATCTCAGGAACAGAAAGAAGCTCAGGAAGCGTGAAGGCGGCCATCCTGGGAACCAGAATTAGGTGTGACCGCCTTCTTGGCTGGAGACTCTCAGGCAACGTGGTGGTGGCTATCCTGGGAACCAGAATTAGGCGTGGCCGCTTTCTTGGCTGGAGACTTCCCAAAGCTGCTGCTAGATCCATTAGTTGGTGGGTTCTTCTGTAATGAAGCAGGATGAATAAAGGAGAAAGCAGGATCTAAGTGCAACAGCTTTAATAAATAAACTCAAAACTAGACAGACTTAAACTTGGGAACGGAAACAGCACAAACAACATTACAACAACAAGAACCCACAAACACTGAAACAAGACACAGGGTTTAAATACAGAGACTAACAAGCTAAACAAGATAACAAGGGGGCGTGGCTAATCTGAAACACCTGGGGAAACTAATCAACATGACAGGGAACTGCAAAACATGGGACAAGACAAAAGTCGACACAAGACAAGGGGAACACAATACAGGAATCATGACAGTAGGGATGAGCAAATGTGGAAAGTCGGAACCAATCAGCAGTACAGGCTTCACTTTGTCAATTGCTGGGATTGGCAGCTCCTTTAGGTGCCTGTACTTCTTCATCAGTACTTTAACTGGGTAGCTATGCTCGGAAAGACTCTGTTCATCAGCAGTGAATGCATGATGGATTTTGTATCTCCGTCTAGAGTTGTCAGCTGGGGAAATTTCAAAAGAAACGGATGCCCCTTTCAGGTGAACGACCTCATATCGTACGGTTCTCAGTGAGAGTGTTTCTGGTTCTTTCTGAAGCTTGAGACATAGTGCATCGGAAGACAAGGCGTATGCCTCTAGTGAGTGTTCAGCATTATGCAGAAGTACTTTGACTACCTTTAGCATGACCTGTTGAGGTCGGTTGGGACGGTCAAGATAAATGGTGTCTGGAGGGGTACTAACCATGAGGACCTGGTTGGGCTCCTGTATGGTTGCATCATGTAGCACAGTGAGATGCTGCTTTTGATTTATTTTACAGGGCTTCTTGAGGGTACAAGTCTCAGGTTTGTGACTGCGTCCGCAGCACCAACAGCTTTTGTCTTTAAGCCACTCTGCAATTTGGGTAGTTGTTAGTGAGTTGTTAGTGAATTCTGAACACAGGCTGAGATATTGCTCACGTGTGTCACAATATGGCCAATATGATTTAAGCTTTAGCGGGAATGTACGGCGTGTCTGAGAGGTAAGTGGTCATTTATCTGGACTACTACTGGTATTGTAGTACACCGAAGATGATGGCTGACTCTGACTCATCCCTTTCTTCTGAGGCTTCATCTGCTCTTGAAACATGTCCACAGCTCTGCTAGAGATGCGCTTCGCCTGTGATTTTAGCTGAAGCCATACTGATAGGTCCAGCAGAGTGTATGTTTTGTCTGTCCCTGTAATTAGTATACCACGATTTAAACAATGCTCTACAAACCATCACGGTAGCTGGCATGCAGTTTGGCTAAAATTCTGTCTACATGTGAGCCACATTTCAGTTCATAGCCATTCTCACCCTCTAAGGAACGAAGCCTGCCCACAAGAGCATGTACTGACAGTGCAAAGTTATCAAATACTTCAGCATACCCTACTCTGACAGAACGAGAGTTCAATATAGCACCAAGTTCACTCTGTACAAGTTGGCGGGCATGCCCATATTTGTCTTGGAGGGCTTGGAACGTAGTCGTGTATGGAGTAGGGTCATGCATGTAAGCTTGTGCTATTTTGTAGGCATTTAGCAGTTTTAATCTGTCTAGAAGACCTTGGTACTTTAACTGCTCTGTGAGATGAGCATGGCCACCTAAGGGACTGTCTAGAGGTATTTTGAGTAAAGTAAAGTCAAGTCAAGTCGTCACCTTTATTTATATAGCGCTTTTTACAATACAGATTGTATCAAAGCAGCTTCACAGTGATAACATGAAAATAATACAAAAAACTATTTCATCATCGTCCACCTTTAAGGCAGATCTATACTATTGTTGAATATTAAATGTCCCCAACTAAGCAAGCCAGAAGGTAAGGCAAGAGTGGCAAGGAACCAAAACTCCATCAGTTGACAGAAGGGAGAAAAAAAACCTTGGGAGAACCAAGGCTCAGTCGGGGGCCAGTTCTCCTCTGGCCAACGAGCGAACAGTGTATGATTATGATTCAGGAGCATTACAGGTCAGAAGTTCAGAATGAATCAAAGTATTTGTCCAGTTCCTGTTTGTTGAAGTCGGAGTGGAGAGGAGGAGAGACTGGTTGACACTTCAGGTCAGCGGCGTCGTCGTGTCCTGGCGCTGGTCCTTCATCAGATCTGGATCCGGCCTGGTTCCGGTGGACAGCGGTAAACCTCGGGATAGACAGAGAGACTAATATTAGCGTAGACGCCATCCTTCTTATGATGTACCAAGTACATCAGGATTTACGGGAAGTGTTCCGGGTCCCGGCTGTTCTAAACTATGCAGCCTAACATTGAATTATAGAAGTCTATAATGTGTTATGTGTATGCTAGGCCGAAGAGATGGGTTTTTAGTCTAGATTTGAACTGACAGAGTGTGTCTGCTTCCCGGACAATGTTAGGAAGACTGTTCCAAAGTTTTGGTGCTAAATAGGAAAAGGATCTACCGCCAGCAGTCGATTTTGATATTCTAGGTATTATTAACTGGCCGGAATTTTGAGATCGCAGTTAGACGTGAAGGACTATAATGCGTTAAGAGCCCGCTCAAGTACTGCGGAGCTAAACCATTTAGTGCTTTGTAAGTGATCAGCAATATTTTAAAATTTATCCGATGTTTAATAGGCAGCCAATGCAGTGTTGACAGAACGGGGCTAATATGGTCATACTTCCTGGTTCTAGTAAGAACTCGAGCTGCTGCGTTTTGACCTAGCTGTAGTTTGTTTATTAAGCGTGCAGGGCAACCACCCAGTAGAGCATTACAATAATCTAGCCTTGAGGTCATAAACGCATGAACTAATTGTTCTGTATTATTCATTGAGAGCATATGACGTAATTTAGATATATTTTTAAGATGGAAGAAAGCGGTTTTACAAATTCTAGACACATGACTTTCAAATGAAAGATTGGTATCAAAGAGCACACCCAGGTTCCTAACCGACGACGAAGACTTAACCGAGCAGCCATCAAGTGTTAGACAGTAATCTAGGTTATTACGTGTGGAAGTTTTTTGTCCAATAATTAGAATCTCTGTTTTTTTCTGAATTTAGTAGTAGGAAATTACTAGTCATCCAATTTTTTGTGTCAGCTATGCATTCCGTTAATTTTGTGAATTGGTAGGTTTCGTTAGGTTTTGAAGAAATATACAGCTGAGTATCGTCAGCATAACAGTGAAAACTAATTCCATGTTTCCTAATGATATATCCTAATGGTAGCATATACAGAGTGAACAGCAGCGGTCCTAGTACTGAGCCTTGTGGTACGCCATACTGAACTTGTGATTGATAAGACATCTCTTCATTTACTGCTACAAACTAATAACGGTCAGATAAGTATGATTTAAACCATGCTAGTGCAATTCCACTAATGCCAACATAATGTTCGAGTCTATTTAAAAGGATGTTGTGGTCAATGGTGTCAAATGCAGCACTAAGATCAAGTAATACTAATAGAGAGATACAACCACGATCGGATGATAAGAGCAAATAATTTGTGACTCTAACGAGAGCTGTCTCGGTACTATGATACGGTCTAAATCCGGACTGAAAATCCTCGCAGATATCATTTCTTTCAAGAAAGGAACACAGTTGTGAGGATACTGCTTTTTCTAATATCTTTGACAGAAATGGCAGATTAGAGATCGGCCTGTAATTGACTAGTTTTGTAGGATCAAGTTGCTGTTTATTAACAAGCGGTTTAATCATAGCTAGCTTAAAGGTTTTTGGTACGTATCCTAGAGACAAAGATGAATTAATGATATTAAGAAGAGGATCTATGACATCTGGAAGCATCTCTTTCAGCAGCTTAGTCGGTATAGGGTCTAACATACACGTTGTCGATTTAGATGATTTAGATCAAATTTTCCCTCAGGGAGACTACAATGCACTTCCTGATGCGATACTGTATTAGACGGTTGCATAATTATAATTTTGTCCCTGATATTATCGATCTTATAAGTGAAGAAGTTCATAAAGTCATTATTGCTGTGTTTCTTGGAAACTTCTGGGCTTGAAGCTTTCTTTTTCGTTAGTTTAGCCACTGTTTCAAATAAATACCTAGGATTATGTTTATTTTCTTCTAATAGGGTTGAAAAATAAGCAGATCTAGCAGCTTTTAAAGCCTCTCTGTAAGCAATCGAGCTCTCCTTCCATGAAATCCGAAACACCTCTAGTTTTGTTTTCTTCCAGTTGCGCTCCATTTTTCTGGCTGCTCTCTTAAGGGCCTGAGTGTGCTCGTTGTGCCACGGCGTTGGACTATGTTCTTTAATCTTCTTTAAGCGCAGCGGAGCAACTGTGTCTAAAGTGCTGGAAAAGAGAGAGTTTCTGTTGCAATATCAAGTTCTTCTAAGCTATCCGGGATGCTGAGATGATGAAACTGATTAGGGAGATTATTGATAAAGCAATCTTTAGTGGCAGAAGTGATTGGTCTAACATATTTATAACACGGAGTTGGCTTTGCAGCCTTGGCTAAATGTAATTTACACGAGACTAGATAATGATCTGAGATGTCATCGCTCTGCTGCAGTATTTCAACGGCATCAACATCTATTCCATGTGATAGTATTAGATCTAGAGTATGATTACGGCAATGAGTAGGTCCTGACACGTGTTGTCTAAATCCAATTGAGTTTACAATGTCTTTAAATGCCAATCCCAATGCATCTTTTTCATTATCAATGTGTATATTAAAATCACCAACAATTAGTACTTTATCTGCAGCCAATATTAATTCAGATAGAAAGTCAGCAAATTCTTTGATAAAGTCTGTATGGTGTCCTGGTGGCCTGTATACAGTAGCCAGAAGAATTTTCAAACGTGATTTATCGTTTACACTATATATTTTTACATTAAGCACCAACACTTCAAAAGAATTATATTTACAACTAGATTTCTTAGTGGTTTTGAAAATATTACTATAAATTACAGCAACACCTCCTCCTTTGCGTTTCAGACGAGGTTCATGTTTATAACCGTAATCTTGTGGGGTTGACTCATTTAAAGCAATGTAATCATTTGGTTTTAGCCAGGTTTCTGTCAAACACAGCACATCTAGGTTATAATCTGTAATCATTTCATTAACTATTAGCGCTTTTGAAGTAAGAGATCGAATATTCAGCAACCCAAGCTTTATCATTTGCTAATTTGTATTATATCTGTTTTTTATTTGTTGAACATCAATTACATTTTTAACCTTATGGGTTTGAACGTTTTTTTGGATTTCCAAGTTCGGTGAACAGACACAGTCTCTATATGATGATATCTAGGTGAAAGAGGCTTTATGTGATGGGATTTATCTGACCTTGGTGACGTGAGGCCGCTAGCAGACGGGTCGGTTAAGCCAGTCTGTCTGCTTCCTGACCTGAGCCCCAGATTGTCATGTTTTATCTCTAAGACTATGAGCCAAATTACTAGAGAGAAGAGCAGCACCATCCCAGGAGGGATGAATACCATCTCTTTTCAACAGGTCAGGTTTGCCCCAAAAACTTTTCCAATTGTCTATGAATTCTATATTATTTCGCGGACACCACCCAGACAGCCAGCCATTGAGTGAACACAATCTACTAACTATCTCATCACTCCTGCGAACAGGAAGGGGGCCAGAGCAAATTACAGTGCTTGACATCGTACTTGCAAGTTCACACACCTCTTTAATATTAATTTTGGTGATATCCGACTGGCGGAGTCGAACATCATTAGTGCCGACGTGAATAATAATCTTAGAGAATTTACGTTTAGCATTAGCCAGCACTTTTAAATTTGCTTTGATGTCAGGCGCTCTGGCTCCCGGCAAACATGTGACTATGGTGGCTGGTGTCTCTATTTTCACGTTCCGTGTAATAGAATCGCCAATAACTAGGGCACAATCAGAATAATTCTCAGTGGGTGTTTCACTGTCGATTTCACAGCAAATCGATTTGTTATCGGAACGGAAAAGTGGTATTTTGATCCGCTACTAGAGCGATCTCTCACTCTCACCCATCTGCCCTGCTGCACGGGCTCTACTTCAACCGGAACCGAATCGTGTAAAGGGTTCACTAGGCTAGGCGCATCCAAAATAGTATCTAAAGCTCTAGCACTCTTCTTACTATTCTCGATTAAAGTTTGGATGCGTGTCTCTAGTTCTGAAATCTTCTCCGTCAGCCTGACTGTCTCCTTGCATTTATCACATATAAATCCTATATTGCCGACAAAGAAGGCTATGGTAAACATGTGACATGAAGTGCAGGTGACAATAACAGGACAAGACATTACTCACCGTGTTTGTTGACTGATTCTTACTCACCTGGGCTTTTATGAACTCAAAGGCGCGGGCGCGCGAGAGAAAAATAAATAACTGAGCGCACGGGTGGTGCGTTAAAAGGCTAGCGAGTTAGCGTGTTGTGCTGACAATAACGGAAGCTAGCAATGTCAGGTTAATCTGAGATGTTGAGTAAGCTGTATTTAGTAGTATAAACAACTAGAATTTATAATAAATGATGGTTCAAAACAGAAAGAAATACGAAGCTAATACGAGGCTTAGACGCAGCAAACAAACTCACAGCAGCAGCAGTCACAGCGAGGCAGACAGCAGCAATCGATCTCAGAGCATAGTGTGTGTGTGTGCAGACAGTATAACAATAGTGGAGCAATACACCTAATGTAAAGCGTAACCATTTTTTTAAATATATGTCTCAATAATGAAACCATTCGCATTGAAATTTAGTACAGAGCTGCACATTACTTTTTCCTGTAATTCTCAGAGATGTTTCATATAATGAAATTTCCCAAGTAGGTGTTGGTTTTCATTGCATCTGTTTTAAAATATCAATTTTTAAGGCTCTAAAGGTGAGGAATATTAATAAAATGGTTTGTGAACTGTGCATCATATTTATACATTTTAGCTCTTTTCGAAAATCTAGCAAGCTGACTTCCTAGACAACATTTTTTTTAACTGTTTTTTTTTTTTTTTTTAAGACTGTTGAAAACTATTATTTTGCCTTTTAGGGAAATTCAAATTTGTGGCCAAATTCAAAGAAATCATGACGTTCTGGGGATTTATTATTTTGCACACACCGCTACGGTTCAATAAAACTTTTTCATAAATAAAAAAATAAAAAATATATATATGTGAACAATGACACTTAAATGTAAACAGACCAGAAAGTATATTTGACCTCACTTAATTTTTTTTTCTTTTTCTTAGCTGTCCGAAATGACAGGAATAAGAAGAAAAAGGATATTCTAAAGGAGGAGCTGGCCGAAAGTTATGACCTGACAGCGGAACTAGAGACCATCATTGAGAAGATACGGAAAGCTCATCAAGAAACTTTTCCTTCACTCTGTCAGCTGGGCAAGTACACCACGGTAAGCCACTCACTTTTAGAAAAGTGTATACAGTGGCCCCAAAAAGTATTTCTGCACTAAAGTCACATCAGCATCAGAAAAAAATCATGCTGGCAAGCTAGGGTTTGCTAAACTGGCACTAATTAGCAATTGTGTCCTGGAAATGGGGTGCTTGAATTTACAAAAAAAAAAAAAACATTTACAAATGCTCAGACTCAGTTTTTTTTATTTTTTATTTAACCCTTATTTAACCAGGTAAATCCTTTGAGAACAAGTCTCTTTTGCGAAGGAGCCCTGGCCAAGAAAGCCGCAATAAAAGTTCCACATAAAATATAACAAATACAATGAACATACAAGACATAATACATTAATAGTACACTGAATCAACCAAAAAAAAAAAAAGACATCCCATTGTCACCATAGACTTATCCCAATTTGGGAAGCAGGGACAGGTGCCCATTGTGCCAGCTTCCCGGTACTTTACTAGCCTCTTAAATTGACCAAAGGAGACCAAGTTATCAAGTTTTAATTCATTCTGTAACAGATTCCACGCTGATGGGGCAGAAATTCTAAATGCTTGCTTCCCTAACTCTGTGCGAGCCCTAGGCACAACCAGGTGGAGATTATCATTAGAACGCAGAGAGCGAGTGCTGGCCTTGAAGGACATGAGCCTACATAAATAAGGGGGCAATGTCCCAATGATGGTTTTATATATAAACAATCGCCACCCGGGTTAGCCTGCGCTGAACAAGGGAGGGCCACTGGACTAGATTATACAGAGTGCAACAGTGTGTAAAGGGTTTGCACCCTGTAATAAATCTCAGTGCACCATGATAAGCTGAATCCAATTGGTGCAAATATTTGTTAGGGGCGTGCATATATAAAAAATCACCATAGTCCAAAAGAGACAGGAAAGTCGCCTCGACCAATTTCTTCCTTGTTGCAAAAGAAAAGCAGGCCCTATTCCTAAAATAGAACCCTAGCTTTAACCTAAGTTGAATATGAGCCTTAAAAGTCAAATGGTCATCAAGTAAAATCCCTAAGTACTTATACTCAGCCACACGCTCTATTAGATTTCCCTGCAGGGTAACAATGTTTGGAGGGATAGCTGTGGAGTTCCTGTTATTTGAGAACAGGACCATCTTAGTTTTATTTGCATTCAACACAAGCTTCAAGTCAGATAGCCAAGATTGTACAGTGTCAAAGGCATCCTGCAGGTACTGAAAGGTCTGGTGAAGGGTTTCTCCACAAGTATAAATAACAGTGTTAACTTTGTTGACCACAACACAATAAATACACTTTTAACAGCATAACCATCTAAGGTTGCATAACCATGGTTCCCTTAGCCTTTCACTACCTCTATAGGGGGAGCAAGAGATCTTCTAAACTCTACCTAGGACACCGCAAGGGAGCTTCAGCTTTGCTTCCTCTATAGAAAGTGCTCATGACATCTGGCTATGTCCAGAAGTCAATCTCATGTTAATCTTGAGTACCTATAGAATAATAGTGCGTCCTTCATATCTCCAAAAAGTCTTTAGTTTCATCATATTTATAAAATAAAAATACAGCTTTCCGATTCTATCCGGAAAAAGCCGAGGTCCTTGATTCTGGGCGTGGGCGGAGCTATAGAGTCAAGCAGGAGCATCCACAACATACAAACTGCATCCACTGTTCCAGTAACACTGGGTTCTTTGGGAAGCTGAACAAGGTAAACTTTCCCTCACATCCCAAAACACACTTTTTTGGAAACATTCTTGACATCAACCATTCCTATTTAGCGCTGCTGATGATGATTTTCCGGTAGTAGCGCGTCGATGAGCGCGATCTTTCTCTCCTCTGGTCGACGTGTGCGTGAACGCACTTTTCCGAGAGCAATGATCATATAAGGAGTTCCACTCTGGTCTACGTCATTAGATCTACGATAGAAAAAAAAACTGCCGAAACGTGTTGCAACCCGGAAGTATGATTTTCAGCACAGAAATTCTCTGTTATTTGTTCAAAATAACTTTTCAAACTTTGGCCATTATTAGCATGAGAATCCATCTCTTTAACACTGTAAACAACTCTGAATACATGAAACACCATTGTACCCCCCCTTTAAGAATTTGGCACTCCTGACGATTCCAGGCAAGAACCCACTTCTCATTGGAAGAGATGGGTAAAATCCCTGGGGAGCGGAGAACCCTGCTATTAGACCATCAGTGGTGGGGAGGGTTCCTTTACACTCAACCCTAAAGACTTGCTTACCAAGGGGACCATGCAAAGAGCTAGGACCCTACTTTAAGACCCTAACCACGGGGGAGGGTTCCTCTGCACTCAACCTTGAAGACTCGCTTATCAAGGGGAGCTCGCAAAGAGCTATCTGCAACTACTCAATACTAAAAGATCATACAGAACGCTCTTACGGGGAGCGGAGGAACCTGTCAGAGCCTTCAAAGAAGACACCTCACCCACTGAGAGATAGCTTGTGAGCATTTCTTCAATGGGAGGCATTGGCACATCCATACTAAAGCAATCCCTCCACATTTGCGTAATTCACATGATGGGATGGATGAATGTGGGTCGAAAATGGTTTCCCCCATGATCTCTCTACCTGAGTGGAGAGATCAGGGAGAAACAGAAAGTTCACGGGAGCAGGATGGACAGGAATTGCTTGTCAAGTCTGCAATGAGTGATCTCCCATCTGTCAAGCCACCGAGCAAGATCTAATCTTTCTGTGGCGTTGGCCATAACCTCCAACAGCTCCTCATATGGCAGGCTGGCAGGCTGGGAGGGCTCACAGATAACGTCTTCCCTCACCTCAGCCTCATCCAGCTCTTCCTGACTAGATGCCAATAAAGCAATATCTGCTGGATCTGAAGATTCGAGAGAAAAAAACGTCCTGATCCAGCAGATCGCTTGAGTTAACAACAGAAGAATGCGAGAGGGACATACCTTGCTCGAATTTCTCAGACAACTTGACCTGCAATGGCTGAGGCAAATAGGAGACCTGAATGTGTGATGATTTGCAGGTCAAGTTGTCTGAGAAATAGTCCCGAATAGTGACATGCTTCTGAGCTTCATGGAGAAATTCTCACAATGAGCGCATTTAGCTTTTTTCAAGAACTGAATGCACATGCTCCTCAACCATGCACATGCTCCTCAACCATGCACATAATGCACAAGTCATATGTGTCCTCAGGTGTCAAGTATCTCTGACACAGAGACAAACTTCCTGAAATGCTTGGTAGAGTGCTTTCCCATATTCACCTTTACACGTAAACAAACAAGCGGCTCTAAAGAAAAAAAGCTGATGACTTGTATAGTCTTGCAATGTCACTGAATTAAATGAAAAAAGTATGTTTGATTTTAGTTTGAGCTACAGAATTAGTGGATTATCAAATGTTTAGCTACTATGCTGTAATCCTTTATTCACAGCTGATATAGAGGTGATCAATTCCATAAAGTCCACTATTAAAACAATTGTCTGTACAGTACATACCTATTCAGTCTATCTATCTATTTCCTTATACAGCCTTCTAGGGTCATAGTGCTGGAGCCTATCCCAGTTTCTTTAGGCCAGAGGGGAAAGCACTCTGGACAGATAGCCAGTCCATTACAGGGCTCTCATACACACAGGCCTGATAGCGCTCCGGCGTCACGCTCGTGTGGTCTGACAATTCCCAAGATCTGAGAGGCGCTTTCAGTTAAACACACCAGTAAGCTTACTTCAGCCAATCGGTAATAGGGTAGGGGTTGATTTTGGCCAATCCCATTAATTCAGCAGTCACTCCACGTGCAAATTTGTTTTGTGTTTCCCATACACTACGAATGTGTTTCCCACACTGGCAGCGCGAAACGTAGCCAAAGTCATGGAGTGCAAGGGTTCGTACAAGGTGCTTAAAGTGCTTGAAGTACTTGAATTTGACTTTTTGAAATTTAAGTCCTGGAAAACCCTTGAAAACAGCAATATTTTTTAAGAGGTACTTGAAAAGTGCTTGAATTATTAAAAACAGGGATGCATCGATACCGAGCTTATGTACTCGCACTCGTAAAAAAGCTCCGATACCAACAACCGATAGGCCTACCTACTACCATGCAGCGTGTGTAGTAACAGATAGCTGTGGTGCGCGAGCTGATAAGAGAAAAACGTGCCGTGGATTAAGCGTGCCATGAACGCAAAAATCCGAAGTCAAACCCAAACGCAAACCAGTGTCTCAGCGGTCAAATACTGAATTAAATTGTCTTTCACGTCTTGCACTTGTACGGACGAATTCACTCAAAATTATGTAAAAACGCCCGTCTTGGTGAGTATCCTCGAAAACAAAGTCGGTTATCTCAAGTGAATTTAGCCATGTTCAAATGGGGTCTGTGTGTTCTGTCTTAAACGGGTAGCAGTTTAATAAACCTGCTGCTGTGTTTTAATGTTCACAAACAAAGGTCAAATAAATCAGCTCTTGACTAACTAGGCTACCCTTTTCAACATCTATATATAATTTATACAGTAATGAATATGCAATTTTTTCACAATTGATTACTTTATTAAAATGTATGTACCTGTTAGATCTACCCGAAAAACTCTAAAAACACTGTTTAATTCATTTGTAGCCTGCCTTTGTTCTATTGTATTTATTTGATATTTGATTATTTGTTCTTATTTTGTTACTGACTGCTTACTTGTCTTTAATAATGTTTTTAATTCAAAGTCAAAGTTTACTTATATAGCACTTTTTACAAACAACTGGTGTTTAACAAAGTGCTGTACACACATATTCTTTATCAATAATGCAATCAACCAACATGACTTAAAATAAAAGGAGTAAAAAAAAAAAAAAAACGGCAAGCATAAAACAATACTCTCACATAGCATCAAATGCCAAACTATAGTAGTGAGTTTTGAGATTTGATTTAAAAATAGCAAGGGTTTGAGCCTGTCTGATATGTAGGGGCAAACTATTCCAGAGCTTCGGTCCAGCTACTGCAAATGCTCTAATTCTCATTAATTAGGCTGGTAGTTTTTGTTGTAGTATCAAAATTGGATTACATAATTGGTATTTCACTGGTGTTTAAATATTTGTACCACTGACCCAATCCTCAGCACTGAGCCCTTCTGGAGCTGCTCTTAATATGTGCTGTACTATTAAATGAAAGATAAAATATGATAGAGCAATAGAATGAAGAGTAAAAGTAACAGAAGCTCATACAATGCATTGAAAGAAATATGTGACCGGTCACAGAAAGTTGGGACACAAGTCGGTTATGGAGCAATTTGAGTTATTCACAGATTCTGAAAGTGTAGTCTCCAAGCTTTCCAACGATGTGTAACACATGGTAATCTGATCATATTTGGAGAAGTTGTGGCCATTTGAAGGTAGGCACTCAAAAAAATTCAAAGTGGAGAAATCTGCCTCTAATGATTGAGCAGTTCTCACCTCTCTGCTGCTGGGAGTGACAATAGGGCTCATTTACATCTCATTTAGATAAGCCATACCCCTTGTAAAGCTCCCCCTGTAAAGCTGTAAAGCACATGTTGTTTTATTAACATTAAATGGATAGTTCTCCCCAAATGTTTAGTTAATTGTCATCATTTACTCTCTCAAGTTGTTTTAAACCTGAATATGTTTCTTTATTCTGTTGAAGTTATTTGGAAGAATGTGGGTAACCAAACCGTTGATGTTCCCCAGTGACTTCTATATTTATTTCCTATGGAAGTCAATGGGGACCAGCAACTGTCTGGTTACCCACATTCATCCAAATATCTTCTTTTGTGTTCAGCACAAGAAATAAATAAATACAGGTTTAGAACAACATTAGAGTGAGTAAAGAATGACAAAATGTTTATTTTTGGGTGAACAATCCCTTTAAGGACAAGCGGCTGCATGTTTACTATCAGGGCTACTGTCTCTTTAAGACCTGAAAGCAACGCGTCTAATATGTACACATAATATGACACGCAGATTTCTCTCAATTTAGACATAACCAACTTTCTTTATGTAAACCTTGAGTGTATTTGGCAGTATTAGCTCAAAAAGACTCGAAAGATAACTTAGTCCAGTATCCAGGCGCTGTTAGACAGGCTTTTAGTGCATGCGCGTGTCGGCTGTTTGCACGCAGAAAAGCGCATTACCCCCAATTTCCACCAGATGCGGAATGGCTGCGGAACGGCTCAGCTGCGTGACAGCTCCGTGTTCCGTCGTCCGTCAATACCCACCAGGTCCGGATTTGTTGCAGAACGGCTGCGGCCGAGGACCAACGAGATCTCGCTAATTCACGTGTGATCGCGCGATATGTAGTTTCAATAAACAGAACCACCAAACCAGGAACAGTTTTCCGCAATGATCATTATATTTTCCGCCAAATATGATCCGCCATGATCACGGTGTATTTTATTTTGAAAATTAAACGGATATTTTATTTTGTTTTGGTTTGTTCAGTTTTTTGCTCGACTTCCTGTCCTGCGCACTCTGCCCTGTAGTGCTGCGGAGCTCTCCGGCATCCGGCAAAAATAGAAGCTCTGCGTATCAGCTCCGGAGGGCTGCGGATCGCCGGAGTCGGAATGCAGCTGTTCTGCATTCAGTGGAAATACACACATTGACTTTAATGGAAACCGATTGACTCCGCCGCCGTGCGCGAGCCGTAACGCAGCCGTAACGCATCTGGTGGAAATTGGGGGTTAGAACAGCGCTTCAGCAGCGAATTACATGTTTAACCGGCAAGGCTTTAAAGCACATGCAAATAATGAACTTTTGAGAACTGCAGTGTCCTGTTACTCTGCGTAAACATTTAATGTGAGTATTTGTCGCGTTGTACACTGGGCTGTTGAGACACAGACTGCTACAAAAGCACGCAGCAGCTTGCTTGCAGCAAGGATCACAGATCAACTTTGAACTATATCGATGCGATATGGTCTAATTCCATATCCCATTTAAAAAATATATCAATATATTTTTTATATCGATATTATATCGCCCAGTCCTACCACCACGCTGTTCCCTTGGAGGGCGGGGGCAATAACAAAAGAAACAAAAGCCGGCTTATCCAGTATGGAAATACACACACAGACAATGACACGCCCATACTGCGAGCTAGAATCTTACAGCCGATTTCAACCTAAAAATGTACTTTTTTAAATATACCAATATTGATATCTAAAACATGGAGAGGCTTCTTCGTGATCTCAACTAACAGATTCTGCAAAAAAGCGAAAATCACCAGTTTTGAAAAAAAACGCTTCTTTCTCATTTTGCTCAAAAGTTGTGCTGCCGACTTGTGTCCTTACTTTCCGTGGCGGGTCACATATATATTTGATGAACAAATTAAGCCAACTGATATTATTTATATTATTTTGGTTTATCTACTAATACATTTCAAAATTACAAATGTAGTGAAAATGCACACCCCTGGATCCCGCTTGACAGTTATGTTGATCAGGGCATACATCTTGGCTTACCTCCCAGGGAAAAAAGTAATGCTGAAAAAATTCTTAGCCTGAACTATCACCCCTGTACACACACAATCACACACATGTAATTTTGACTCTGAAATTCGCCTAACCTGCATGAATTTGGACTGTGAAATACATTTAAAATGGTCTTTTTTGATGTAGTTTGACAAATATCCAAATCACTGTAACAACAATCAGATTATCATATATTTAATAATACATGAGGGGAATTATATATATAATTTAATCAGAAATATGATTAATATATATTGTATATTAATGTTACATTAACCCTTGTGCATCGTTCAAATTTCCATCCTTTCGTTATGTTCGTGGCTGAAAACAGCCACTACTTTAAACTGCTGTAAAAATTGATCAGATAAATATTTTTTTGATTTTTTTTTTTGCATAAATCTATTAATCAACATGAGAAAGGGCTTGACTTGTAGAGAAGTTTTAGGCTGAAGAAAGGGAGTTGTCTCCGCGTTGGTGGAAAACCACACTTCGCCGTTTCTCCCAATCCACCCAGATCCAGGATCCTCCGAAATCCTCCTCGCCTTCAGTGGAAGCTAGAGAGGATGATGAGGGTGCCACATCCAAATAATGGTCTGACTCTCCTGAGTCTGTGGTGTCAGAGGGAGAAGACAATACATCCTGCAGCTCGCTGGAGGGGTCAGGCTGCAGAATCATCTCTAGAACTTCACTACAAGTCAAGCCCTTTCTCATGTTGCTTGCTGCTCTTCTCACCATCAAATGACCAGCAGGCTTGCATGCAAGTGTTCAAATCCACTTGCTTAGTTTTTGTTTAGTCTGCATTTCTCACCATCAAAAGGCAGATGCATAAATACACTTACTTAGTTTTTTGTTTACTCCATGTAGTTCTGACAGCTGAGGTGCATATTTTGATTTTCTCAGACGCATCAAGGTGAGTTCTCTCACACACACACACACACACACACACACACACACACACACACACACACACACACACACACACACACACACACACACACACACACTTTATTATGCTATTATACTCCATATAACTCCATGTAAAAGCCAGAAACTAAGCTTTTTTTTGCACAGGCCTATATAAAGGGTTAATGGTGCCACCTGGTTATCAACAGTAAAAAATACTAATTTTACCTCTTCCCAACAGGGAAAACCACCAACAATCAAAAATGCATGATTTTATGGTGTCATGGCTTTGCAATCAAAAAATGTGGTTATAATGGAAGTCAATGGGGCAAAAACAGCCACGAACAGTAAATGAGGGAGAAAAAGTTAAAATCTGATGCTGCACAAAAACTAACAATGCATCAAAACCAATGTTGTTTCTAATCTTTGACATGTCCAAGACTATGATAAAAGGTAAAAAAAATCCAGTCCACAATCACATTTTATGTTGAAAATAAGTAATTTTGTGTTTTTTCCCCCCCAAAATCAGTGAGATAATTTATGAATTTGGCAATTAAAGAGTTAAAATCTTGATTTTTTTAAAAACATTTAGTAGTTTTGAACAGGACTGAGGTTGATTAATAGATTTATGCAAAAAAAAAATCTAAAAAATATTTATCTGATCAATTTTTACAGCAGTTTAAAGTAGTGGCTGTTTTCAGCCACGAACATAACGAAAGGGTAGTGAATTTGCCCAGAGTGTACTGTTGAGTTTTTGAAAAATTTCAAAGCATTTTCCCAAAATGTGTGTCAAAATAAGATTTGTCACCAAAAATCATTCCATTTGCTGAAACACAGAAAAAGTTATGGCCAAAATAAGACTAAAAAATACACCATAGTGGCTGAAAACAGCCCCAACAGCACATAAGGGTTAAATCATCGAAGCTGGAAATAGGTCGATTATATAGGAATGAGCACCACAATTAATTATTGTTCGTCATTAATATATGTACAGATCGATCATATGAGGTAACTTTTATTGGAATTAATTTAATTATCGAACCATTGTTTGTCCAGCAAACAGATGTACGACTACTTCTATCAATTCTCAAGAAAAATCAACCTCCTTATAAACACAAGAAAGAGTAACTTTTCTGGCCACGAAAAATAACCCTTCTGTCCTTATAAAATTTAGATTACGATAGTAATCTGTAAAGCTTTGTAGCTTGAATCAGAATTTCATTGACGTTTGAATTATGAGCAGGACAGAGTCAATTCATGCATATAATGTATTTAATAAAATGAGACTAACGAATACAGAATTCTACATTTACACACTTAATACATATATGTACAAAATGAAAGAGAGGGAAGATGAGAGAGAGCGAGAGAGAGAGCGAGAGAGAGAGAGAGAGAGAGAGAGAGAGAGAACAATAGATCACGAATGATCATAGAATAGCAAAATCAGAAGGCCTTTTTGAGAGCCAACAACGAATCAAACCTTAACACATTAAACTCGTTGGAGTTATACTTGCATAGTCAAGTCAAGTCAAGTCACCTTTATTTATATAGCGCTTTTTACAATACAGATTGTATCAAAGCAGCTTCACAGTGATAACATGAAAATAATACAAAAAAAAAAATTGCATCATCGTCCACCTTAAGGCAGATCTATAATATTGTTGAATATTAAATGTCCCCAACTAAGCAAGCCAGAAGGTAAGGCAACAGCGGCAAGGAACCAAAACTCCATCAGTTGACAGAATGGAGAAAAAAACCTTGGGAGAACCCAGGCTCAGTCGGGGGCCAGTTCTCCTCTGGCCAATGAGTGAACAGTGGATGATACATAGTGAAACATAGTTCGTTTGTGCGTTGCTGAGACCAGGAAAGGAAACGCGTGTGCGTGTGTCCTCGGAGCAGAGCGCGTTCCCTCGTGTTTCCAAAGGCGCGCTGGTCGCGGGAGATTTGAAGGTCTCTTGAAAGTGAAGTTACCGAAGGAATAATTCAGGCTAAGTTCGTTTCACTCTTAGGTGGGAGTGAACAAAGGAGAATTTGAAAACAAAAACAAAATACTAAGACTAAGACTAAAGAAAAGAAAAGAAAAGAAAAGAAAACGGAGAAAAACTCCTGGGGAGTTTTAGGACCGGAGACCTCTCACATGACGAAGCAGGAAGAACGGGAAGAAGGGGGAGAAGGGCTATACTAACCGGGGTTTGGCTCTTTAAGGAGTTATGGTTCACGCCTCCTTTTGCGTGAGTGACCAATCACCTTTGGGAATTTGGGAGCGGGAAAAGTTTATTTGTCTTGTCGAGAAGACCCCCTGCTGCATAATTTATGAC
This sequence comes from Phoxinus dragarum, assembly GCA_033366665.1. NCBI lineage: Eukaryota > Metazoa > Chordata > Actinopteri > Cypriniformes > Leuciscidae > Phoxinus > Phoxinus dragarum. The sequence continues at coordinate 64,584 of JARPMJ010001138.1, read as the reverse complement.
AGAGCTTGGAATTCGTAATTTCTACGACTGAAAAGGATTCATATCGTAATAATCATATTGTCTATCATCAAGATTCAACTTCGTTAGGTCTCAAGATTTAAAATGATATAAACACGTCATATGAAAGCTTATAGGAAGACCGTTGCATAAGATATACATATTAGAAGCATTTAAAGTTTGATTAATAAATACAAATATTGTAATATTGTAAAGTGAGCAATCATGAATTCAGCTTCATACGCTACATCACTTTACCAAAACTACATACAGATATTGGAGTGTGTGACATACTGTAGTTATGGTGGCTGCTTCTAATTATTGAACAAAAAACTTCCACACGTAATAACCTAGAATACTGTCTAACACTTGATGGCTGCTCTGTTAAGTCTTCGTTGTCGGTTAGGAACCTGGGTGTGCTCTTTGATACCAATCTTTCATTTGAAAGTCACGTGTCTAGTATGTGTAAAACTGCATTTTTCCATCTTAAAAATATTCCATCTCTCATTGACAAATGCGGAACAATTAGTTCATGCGTTTATGACCTCAAGGCTAGATTATTGTAATGCTCTACTGGGTGGTTGCCCTGTACGCTTAACAAACAAACTATAAAGTCCAAAACGCAGCAGCTCGAGTTCTTACCAGAACCAGGAAGTATGACCATATTAGACCCGTTCTGTCAACACTGCATTGGCTGCCTATTAAACATCGTATAAATTTTAAAATAATGCTGATTACTTACAAAGCACTAAATGGTTTAGCTCCGCAGTACTTGAGCGAGCTCTTAACGCATTATAGTCCTTCACGTCTATTGCGATCTCAAAATTCCGGCCAGTTAATAATACCTAGAATATCAAAATCGACTGCTGGCGGTAGATCCTTTTCCTATTTATCACCAAAACTTTGGAACAGTCTTCCTACCATTGTCCGGGAAGCAGACTGTCACGCCGGTGCGGCTGAAGCAGAGAAGAGGCAGGATCCAGATGCAGCACACGTTTTATTAACAGACTAGAAAACAGGATAACGGGACTCGGGAACGAGAACAACCAACATCAACGTTAAACATTAAACAAGAACTCACAAGGACAGGACAGAAACACAGGTCTTAAATAATCAGAGACAAACGAGCTAAACAGGATAACAAGGGGGCGTGGGAAATGAGAGACACCTGGGATAACTAATAGACAAGACAAGGAACACTAATCATGACATAGCCCCCCCACAAAGGAGCGGCTTCCAGACGCTCCAAACACGAACCAGGCGGGGGGCAGAGCGAAAGCGATCCTGGGGGAGGGACGGAGGGCCAGGCCCGTGCAGGGGAACGGGACCAGGACACAGGCAAGGCGGGCCTGGGCCATGGAGCGTGGGAGACCAGGGCGGAGCATGACGTGACGGCGGCCAGGGCGGAGCATGACGTGACGGCGGCCAGGGCGGAGCATGACGTGACGGCGGCCAGGGCGGAGCATGACGTGACGGCGGCCAGGGCGGAGAACATTCAGAAGGGAGCCAGGGTGGAGCACACTTGACACAGGACCAGGGTAGAGCACACTTAACAGGGGACCAGGGCAGAGCACACTTAACAGGGGACCAGGGCGTGGGAAGCACAGGGCTGGACAGGACCAGTGACATGAACTCAGGCGAAGGTGGACGTGCAAAGGTCCATGTAGGCGTCGCCTCCATGGCCCTCACCGGGTACCTACGGCCCCCCCCCCAAAAAATACTTGGGGAAATCTACGGCTAAAGCCTCCAGGCTGGAAACCACCACAGGAAGAGGCGCAGGTAACACGAGGCGAAGAGGCGGGACCGGTAGGGCGAGGCGCAGAGGCGGGGCCGGCAGGGCGAGGCGCAGAGGCGGGGCCGGCAGGGCGAGGCGCAGAGGCGGGGGCCGGCAGGGCGAGGCGCAGAGGCGGGGCCGGCAGGGCGAGGCGCAGAGGCGGGGCCGGCAAGGCGAGGAGTCTGGGAACGCCCTCCGGAGCCTGGCGAGCCCAACGAGTCCTCCTTCTCCTTCTGCGACGGCGCTTCACTGGGCTTGATTCATTACAGGATGCAGTAGACTCAGTAGACGCACAGGATGCAGTAGACTCAGTAGACTCACAGGATGCAGTAGACTCAGTAGACTCACAGGATGCACTTGACTCAGTAGACTCACAGGATGCACTTGACTCAGTAGACTCACAGGATGCACTTGACTCAGTAGACTCACAGGATGCACTTGACTCAGTAGACTCACAGGATGCACTTGACTCAGTAGACTCACAGGATGCACTTGACTCAGTAGACTCACAGGATGCACTTGACTCAGTAGACTCACAGGATGCACTTGACTCAGTAGACTCACAGGATGCACTTGACTCAGTAGACTCACAGGATGCACTTGACTCAGTAGACTCACAGGATGCACTTGACTCAGTAGACTCACAGGATGCACTTGACTCAGTAGACTCACAGGATGCACTTGACTCAGTAGACTCACATGATGCACTTGACTCAGTAGACTCACAGGATGCACTTGACTCAGTAGACTCACAGGATGCACTTGACTCAGTAGACTCACAGGATGCACTTGACTCAGTAGACTCACAGGATGCACTTGACTCAGTAGACTCACAGGATGCACTTGACTCAGTAGACTCACAGGATGCACTTGACTCAGTAGACTCACAGGATGCACTTGACTCAGTAGACTCACAGGATGCACTTGACTCAGTAGACTCACAGGATGCACTTGACTCAGTAGACTCACAGGATGCACTTGACTCAGTAGACTCACAGGATGCACTTGACTCAGTAGACTCACAGGATGCACTTGACTCAGTAGACTCACAGGATGCACTTGACTCAGTAGACTCACAGGATGCACTTGACTCACTCGATTCACTCGATTCACTCGGCACACTCGATTCACTCGGCTCACTTGGTTCGTCGAGGCTGATGTGAGGTTCAGGTGCGTCGAGCGCGGGCTCGGCTGGGCAGACGTGGAGCGCGGGCTCGGCTGGGCAGACGTGGAGCGCGGGCTCGGCTGGGCAGACGTGGAGCGCGGGCTCGGCTGGGCAGACGTGGAGCGCGGGCTCGGCTGGGCAGACGTGGAGCGCGGGCTCGGCTGGGCAGACGGGGAGCGCGGGCTCGGCCGAGTACGGGAGAAGCACAGGTTGAATGAAGCCCACGTTAAGCACTTTTACCTCCTCCGCTAAGCCCACAGCAAACGATGAACCACTCATAGAAAGAGCCCACTCGACATACTGGATCAGAGTCACGGAAGGATCAGGTCCGGGCATCTGTGACCGAAGTGGTTCTGATAATCCCCCGTGGAAGAATATCTTCAAGCACTGGGTGCTCATTTGCGCGAGAGGCGCCAGTTTCATGAACTCCGCGACGTACTCTTCTATGGAGCGATTCTCCTGATGGAGACGGAGAATCTGCACGTCTGGATTCCAGGAAGGCATGACTGCTGGATCACGTTGCGGTGAGTTCTTCTGTCACGCCGGTGCGGCTGAAGCAGAGAAGAGGCAGGATCCAGATGCAGCACACGTTTTATTAACAGACTAGAAAACAGGATAACGGGACTCGGGAACGAGAACAACCAACATCAACGTTAAACATTAAACAAGAACTCACAAGGACAGGACAGAAACACAGGTCTTAAATAATCAGAGACAAACGAGCTAAACAGGATAACAAGGGGGCGTGGGAAATGAGAGACACCTGGGATAACTAATAGACAAGACAAGGAACACTAATCATGACACAGACACACTCTGTCAGTTCAAAGCTAGATTAAAGACACATCTCTTTGACCTAGCATTCACATAATACATTATAGACTTCTATAACTCAATGTTAGGCTGCATAGATTAGGTCAGCCGGAACTGGGAACACTTCCCTTAAATCCTGATGTACTCGTTACATCATAAGAAGAATGGCGTCTACGCTAATTTTAGTGTCTTTGTTTATCCAGAGGTTTTCCCGCAGCCTGCCGGATCCAGGCCGTATCCAGATCTGAGAAAGGACCTTCACCTGGACCCGATGTCAACGCAGTGCTGAAGTGCCAACTGCCAACTGGGGACAGATTAAGCATTGTGGGAAAATTCGGTTCGCGTACCTACCCCAAAGTGATAAAATAAAATAAAATTCTGTATCAAAATGTATAGGCAAGACAAGTATTTTGTTTAGGCATGGTTTGTAGGGTATTACAAACCTGCTCACATATATTCAAACGCACATGACTATAGAATGAATTATTGATGCGCACGTGAGCGCCATCAGTGTTTATCACAGGTTGGCGTTTAAAGTGTTTAGAGAGAACGTGTCGTCTTAGCGGCCCCTAATTTAATAACAAATTATCATTTTGACGGAATTGAATCAATCAAAACTAACTTTAGCTGGAAAATAACATTATTCAAGAACCGCTATAAAGCCAAAACAATCTCTGTTACCTTAAATTAGCTGTTTATCTCTGTAAAGCTGCTTTGAAACAATCTACATTGTTAAAAGCGCTATATAAATGAAGATGACTTGACTTGACTGGTGAGAAATGTTGAAGAACCAGTCAGCACAGATTTGAATCTGGAAAAAGAGTTCAGTGCTGAAACGTCACAGAACACTGGGACTGTGACTGGAGTGATGTGTGATGGTTCTACAGTCAGAAAAGAGAGACTCTCATACACACACACACACACACACTCACAGGTGAACGAGCAAATACTGCTGGTTTGAGTAAAAACATAGGTAACTGTATTTGCTCATTTTAGAAGCAGGTCTAAACCTGAATAGTTCTAAAAGCATTTATTATGCTTCAATCTGGTGTGTCAAAAGCATATAAAAAACAAAGTCACAATAATGTGACCAAATTATGACAAATATATGCCACAGTGGCTCGGCACTAAGCATTTTTCTTTTTTTGCGCATGACAGAGAACTCTGACAGCCACACACAATTCACAGAACTCAGTAGTACAGTTACTGCGAGCTCACAGAATGAGACGCAGCTATTGACCTTGTAAAACCATGCAAAATTGCAAAGACATATTTTACTTACATTTTGTACATTGTACATTGTAAGAGCAATTACCTTGTTTTGTATTTTAGGTTAAATACTTAAATTGAACCAATCACATCAATCAATTACAATACTAAGACAAGCTACGAGCCATTTATGAATTATTTTATTGCATTTTTCGCATTAGAAAATCAATAACATTTGTTTACTAGCATGAAAAACAAAAAAATTATTCAAATTAGGATAAAATTATTTACAGAAAACAAGTGAAGAACATTCCCCATCACTGAAGTGATTCAGGACTGTTATCAACCTGTATAGTAGCCTGGGAAAACCCAGACCACTTCTGGCAAATTTAGATTTGCTCTGCAAGTGGGTCTGGCAAAGAGCCCATTGAAACCCATTTACAATCCGTCGAAATCGCGGCACCAATCAGAAACGTTGGGGCGGGCTTTACACGATGACGACAGAGCAGAGACGGTGACGCAGATTTTGTACATTACAAAGATGGATGCCGCCGTGGAACATCACAACATCACTCGTTCGAATCAGCTATCGCGTCTGTTTCAAGCGATTTAAAATTGTCATTTTCGTTAACACAAACAGAGAATTGCTGAGAGTCTCGAGTTGTTTCTCCGTCGCTCTGCATACGTCATGTCATTCATCGCTCTGATTGGTTTTAGATCTATCCGACGTCCGTTGGTGACGCCCCTGTGGAAATGAATTGTCTATGGAGCTTTGCCAGACCCTAACTCAGTTACAACTGAGAGTGGTCTGGGTTTTCCCAGGCTACCTGTATAGCTGTATAGCTCATCAAATGAGTTCTCACAAAAACTCCCATTTTATATTTTATTATAAATATTCACTGAAACGGTCTATACTGCAAAAATGTATCTTTCGTTTACAACGCATCTGTACTTTGTTGGGTTACAATTTAGCATACTGTATCTTACTGCATAACTAATACGGAATTATTGAAGAACTAGTAGGTAATTCTTTATTAACTACTTCTTCACTACTGTTAACTACTAAGAAAGATGTGTTAACTAATCCGTATGTAATAGAATTTTAGGATTGTGTTAAGTAACAGTTAGTTAATCAATAACTAATGAATTATGTCATACCTCCTGAAGAACTGCTACTAATTATCACCTAATTAAGGTTCAAGAAAAATAACTAAAGAGGTAACTAATGAACAGTCATACAAAACTAACCTCAGATTAGTTTTTATATTTTATATACAGTACTGTGTGTGTCTGATTTCCTCAGCATAGAATGCCATTGAGTAAATTCATGTATTTGAGGCAACGACTGAGGGAAAATGAAAATATAGGGAACTTATTAGTAATTAATAAAGAATTATTAGATAATTCTTCAGGAATTACTTAGAACCTGAAACAGTATTATAAAGTGAAAATATAGGGAACCCATTAGTAATTAATAAAGAATACCACATACTTCTGACTATGTGGTAGTCAGATATGAGCTACCAATATGAGCACAGATCTAAATGTAATGCCGCAATCTACACTTGTCATTCGTTTTCACATTTCACTTTAATCGCATGAGTAGTACTAAATTTAGTTGAAGTGTACAGGGCCATATTTGGCACCTTACCTGGAACTTTGCCCTCTTACCCCATTCATTTCTGACCCTGTACTGCTGCATATACATATTTTTTTATACAAAATCTTCACTTTTAAAGATTTGGGAAATTATTTGTGAAGTCATTTCTTTTGGCACAATTTTTTCTGTTATTTTGTATTTATAAAAGCTAAAGATATATATTTTCTTATTTCACTTGCCTCAAAATGACAACATGTATTAAAAAAGCACAAATACGATGCTCTTAGAAAAGGCCGGTAGTAATGTTTGCCTGAACAGCAGCTAGGAGTGTTTAAATATGCTTATAATAGATCAGGGCTAATTATCCTCGCTCTCAGCCTGAGAGAAGTTCCTCATTATTACACACGGTTCCCGACATGCTTTTATTAGGCAACAGAAAAGAAGCAGCACTGCTTCAGATTAGGTTAAAGCTCCAATTATGTTGTAAAATATTCAAATCTCATCCTTCAGTGATTGAGGAGTTCACAGGCGGGTGAAAGAGATAGCTGCGCTTCTACCCTACAATGAATAATGCTTTATTGACAGTGATGGTTATGAGAAATGACACTGGAAGCTTTAAAGATAAAATAAAACAGCTTTGATATGTGGCCTTCGGTTCAAGGAGGTGACTTTAAAATTACTGAATATTAGCTGCATAGGCACGATGTGCTCTTTTACATTATTCTGAGCCACTTTCATATTTGCTGCCTGCACTGTTTGTGTGATTGATGCCATTGCATTCATTATAACATTGGCAGCTTTTTTTTCTAATGTCCCTAGTTGTCTAATTTGTTAAGATAAATGTTGCTAAATTAAATTAATATTCCTTGGGCACTTCTTTGTTTGGCTCTATTGAATTATGACCATGTGGTAATTGACTGAGATTGGAAGGGAAATCAAACAGTATTATCTTTACCCTGGGGAGAAAGAAGACAAGTAGGTTTAATATTGAAGCCTGGCCGCTTGTCTTTCTGTGGTTAGTTTGTCAATCATTGGTGAGGTCTCAGTGAAATGTGCCACAAATCTTAGAGTGATTTAATGCCAGCTGTGATATGCTTCTCTCTTAAGCAGAGATCATATTTACTGATCTGAGCCTGAGTCAATAGATTGCCTGCACAGAATCCATGCAGACTGTCAAATAGCCTGCAGGTTTCAGTTCTCACTCTAGAGCGGAATACAATTGACCGTTCGCAAAACCCCGCCCTCGACCGGTTCTCGTCCAATCCTAGCTTAGCAACTGTAACTAAGGAGAAGGACCTCCATCAAACATTCCGATTTCAGCAAGATAGTGAAACGATGCGCCTATGGCAGTGAGGTCTGCACGGGCTTAAAACTTGCTGTATTTTATGATTGCTTGCAACAATAATAAAAAAATAGGCTACATGTACAAACACCGTTTCACTACGGCACTGCGGCCCCTCAGTCAGCAAACAAGAGAGAAAAAAGAGAAAAAGCACGGACTTACTAATTACGAAACTTTGATGTGGTTGAACAGGTACACAGACACAAATTCCTCTGGAACTCAAACATTAAACTTCAAAACAAAGTTTGCGCAGTTGCACAACTATTTACACAAATATATCCTTCTCAGTCGGCTACGAGTTATGAATGAAGAGAACAGCACAGAGAGTTGATGGTTTCAGCGCGTCTCTGATTGCAGTGTTGTGACTAATAGCGCGCGGCGGCGGCGGGAGCACATGCGCAAAACAGTTTTGTAAAATGATAGGCTATATGATCAAATAAAAATGATTGATATATAATTTTACAAAACTGTTTTGGGCATGTGCTCCCGTGCGCTATTCTGTCTATACTTTCTGTCGTGCTCTGGAGGATATGTCTGCTGCATTACTCCAAAACCAATCACTTAATGTATGGAGCTCAACCCAGCCATGTGTCTGCTTCTCAATTGTTTGACGGGCGTAGTAACAATAACTAAGGGGCATGGCTTTTGCGAACGGTCAATAAACCATTCTTTTTGATGAATAAGGCTAGTGACAGAAACAACCTGGGGCCAGCATTAATGAAATTTTTGGGATATCTAACTAGTTTAGGTCAATTTTTTCATGGCACTATTCTGTCTATACTTTCTGTCGTGCTCTGGAGGATATGTCTGCTGCATTACTCCAAAACCAATCACTTAATGTATGGAGCTCAACCCAGCCATGTGTCTGCTTCTCAATTGTTTGACGGGCGTAGTAACAATAACTAAGGGGCATGGCTTTTGCGAACGGTCAATAAACCATTCTTTTTAATGAATAAGGCTAGTGACAGAAACAACCTGGGGCCAGCATTAATGAAATTTTTGGGATATCTAACTAGTTTAGGTAAATTTTTTCATGGCATATGGTCATCATTTTGATTGTTTTTTTATTCGAAATTTAAGCCTAAAAAGGACTATTAAGAAAATTACACACATTTCTCACCACAATTCTCATTACTGTAATACTTGTATTAGTAGTAATAACATTGTAATAATTGTGTTTAAGTGCTCATACAGAATGAAAGAACACTGTTCCTTTCTCCTTATGTTGATCTGTATATGCAGCAGCTAGAGTTCTTTCCAGAACCAGGAAGTATGACCATATTAGCCTGGTTCTGTCAACTCTGCATTGCTCCCTATTAAATATCGTATACATTTTAAAATATTGATGATTACTTTCAAAGCACTAAATGGTTTAGCTCCCCAGTACTTGAGCGAGCTCTTAACGCATTATAGTCCTTCACATCTATTGCGATCTCAAAAAACCAGCCAGTTGACAATACCTAGAATATCATAATCGACTGCTGGCGGAAGATCCTTTTCCTATTTAGCACCAAAACTTTGGAACAATCTTCCTAACATTGTCAACCATTGCCGGAACCAGGAACACTTCCCATAAACCCTTCCCATAAATTACTTAAAAATGTATGTAAAATTACAAATATAATCTATAATTAAACAATAACAAAACAGTTAAATGTTTCAACGGTCGAATGACTGGCAGTCCAAAAAAAAAACTGTAACATTAAAGTAAAACATCCTAAATTAAATACTGTAAACTAAAAAACACTGTTATTTTACAGGTATTTCCTGAATTATCATGATCAAATACTTCATTGTAAAAAAAAATGGTAAGAAAATTGTGAAATGACTGGCAGCTACAGCTGCCAAACAAAAAACGTAAAATTAAAGTAAAATATTCTAATTTAAATAAACTGAAAAAAGAGTTATCTGATTTTTTTTTCATTGTCACCATTGTTGAGATTCATAAGCTGATTCTGAGTCAGTTTGAGTCTATATGATCCTGTCAAAACATTTTCTGTATAATGACATCATAAAATATTTCAGAATATCACACCACTGCAGGAATTTCTGCAGCAGTATTGGCTTGTGAAATTAACAACTAATATTTAATGACTTAATCAGATATTGGACTTCAGGTCGTATCAATAAATCAGGCCACACTACATGATGCTTATAATCACTAAAAGTGACCAACATCATCTGATCTGAGGGTGCTTTCACACCTGCCTCATTTAGTGTGGTTGAAACGCACTAGAGTTCGTTGTCCTCCTTGGTGCGGTTCGTTTGGGCAGGTGTGAATGCATCAATCACACCAAACAAGCGTAAATGAACACGCTTAAAACAAAGACCCATGAATCCTCCAAATAGAGGAATATCCCGCTTAGAAATTCCCCCTTTCTTATTGGTTAAGCCAACCCTGAAAGGTGGGACCTTTCTCAGGCTTTAAATGGCTTCTACACAAGCCCTTCCTCCTCTTGGGCTTCTCTTGTACGTTCTGGTTCAGGCCTTGACTCACAACCAGCCATGTGCTCATTCAGGAGAGAGAGGAATCTCTCAACCACAACAGAATCAAACCACAACTCTCAACCACAACAGACAACCTCAGGAGTTTGGCACGTCTTCATTCAATGCAGAAGAAGTCCATCGCAACTCCCACCATCAACTCTTCTGACTTCCTCCCTTCTCCTGTTTGCTCCATGTGTCCTCTCCGGCCCAGGGCTGGCAGGCCACAATCCGCACTCCAGCCATGGGAACAAAGTCGAGCTAACCATGCAAGTTCATCATATCTTCTTAATCCAGCGGAGAAGAAAACGATTGCAACTTCAACTTTCATTTCCGTCTTCAGAAAACTTCACGAAATGTTTCACAGCAAAGGCCATGCAAGTATATATTTAATGAGGTGCTCTTAAAATGAGAAACTGATGGTTCTTTTCATAGTGAAATGGATATTTTCCATAGTTCCATTTCCTGCTTCCGGTTGTTTAACCCTCTGGGGACCAAAAACGCGCCGGCGCGTTTGCCTTGTTTTTTTTCACATAGCAGCAAAATAGACTTAAAATACTCCCGTAATTTTTTGTCATACAGGCTTAAGAAATATGAAAAAATAAACCATTAAATGTCTTCTTATTTATGGGTTCACTTAAAATCGAAATAAAACATTGTGCTTTTGTAAAATAAAGAAAGTAAACAGGGGTGTGGTTTCTGCCTCTCCGTCTCCGTGAACTTTTTTCTAGTGCACGTCTGTAAACTTAAACAAAACTCAGCGAATACTATTCACTCAGACATGAGCTATATATCTCTATAATCATTCAAGTGTGTAGTTTTAAATTATCTAATTCAAAACTAAAACAAATATTCTCTGTTTATGTAATCTATATTAAAAGAGCGAGAGATCAGCCGTTCTCATTATCGTTCTGGCACCTCATTACTCTGCTAATTTTGACACGCCCATGGAGAGCGTGCGCTATTCAAACGCAGATGATCTGAAGCAACACATGCAAACCAGTCAACGCCCACAACAGCTGGAAAACACACTGTAGTGAGGAATAATAATACCGTGATAATCCTGGAAATTTTTCCTCAAACGAGCTGGAGTAGCCTAACAACGGATCCAGCTGCAAATCAGTAAGTGCTTTGTTCTAATCGCAATATGAAATGGTGTCTGTAAACCGCAAAAGACTCTTTAAATTTGAATCGCGTTTCTGTGTTTGAATGAATGCACGGCACAGATGCATGCTGTTGTTTACTATAGCTCGCACATGTCTGTGTGTGAATGAATTAACCCTTAGTTTAGCTTTTAGCAAACTATCTATATTGCCTACTGAGAGTAGTAAAAATCGACTGAATACGTTGAAATAAAATGCCTTTGTATAAGCAACATATTAAACTGCAAATTAACATTTATGCCATAATATATATTATAAAAGACGATATGTTACAGACGAAATGTGAAAGACAACATTTCATTTTGGATAGATTATAAAGTTTTTACTGCCACATCAAAACTTATTAACAAGGTGCAAAAAAAATCTTAAAAGGTCAATATTAGCCTTCTCTTTAAATTGTTTTTGTGTTTTATTAGTGTGTGTAGTTATATGTGTGTGTGTGTGTGTGTGTTGTCTTTGCATTCTTTCTTGTGGCTCAGTGACACCTGAATGAAAGGCTCATTAGTATGCAGCATTAGCAGGTCTTTGTCTTCTCAGGTGTGAATTAGGACATTATTCATGACTTTGTTGGATCATTCACGCCCACCTGCACATTGCCTTTCCAAACAAAAAGTGTCTTACAAAATTTAAATCAATCTATTGTTTAATGTGAATGATTAGCCCGGATGATTTTCAGATAATTTTGAGGGAAAAACTCCAGGCGATAACATCCATTAGTCAAAAGTGTGGGAATATGTGAAGTTGGTCGTATGTCGTCTTATATCAGAAAATTTAAGTTTGAGTTTTTTGAATAACCATGCATAAATAATATTCTCTCAAAAATGCAAACATGTACATACATGTTCCTCACATATTATGATAGCCATGTTCGTGCTAAATAGAGTGTAATTACACATTTGCCATTAATATGTTTATAAGCAACTGAAAAAAATACAAATATCAGGGCATGTCAAAACATCTCAAGGACCCCAAAAACACCTTGGTCCCCAGAGGGTTAACCCTCTGGGATCTGAGGGGGTTTTGGGGCCCTGGAGAAGTTTTGACATGCCTTGACATTTGTGCTTTTTTCAGTTGCTTTAAAACATATTAATGGCTAATCTGATTGCACTGGCTTTCCTGTAGCTCAAACAGTAGAGCGTTGGCGCTAGCAACACCAAGGTAATGGGTTCGATTCCCAGGGAAAGCAAGAACTGACAAATGTAAAATGTGTACCTTGAATGCAATGTAAGTCGCTTTGGATAAAAGCGTCTGCCAAATGCATAAATGTAAATGTAAATGTAATGCACTGTATTCAGCACAAACAGGGCTACAATAATATGTGAGCAGCATGTATGTACATGTGTGTATTTATGAGAAAGATTTTGTTGAAAAAAAACTAAATGTTAAGTCACTGAAATAATGCCATATAACACATAGTAAACATTTGTTCACAAGACTTTTCAGAACTGCATCTTGTAGCCTAGAGTTTTTTCTTCAAAAGGATGTGAAAATTATCCTGAGCACTCACACATACAAAACAATATAGTCATTTAACTTTTGTAAGACACTTTTAGTGTCAGCATGGCTGTTTGCGGGGAGGCTTGACACATCATGTATAATGTAGTGATTCACACCTGAAGAGACAAAGACCCTCCCCTAGGAATATCAATGAGGAATGTGATAGAGGGAACTATAGAGAATGGATGTGAGGAGACTTAATGATTGAATGTATTGTTTGTAGTTTATTCACAAAATCAAGTTTAAGTTAACAGTAGAAATCTAACTATACATTTTCTTTACATAAAAACTTTACTTAAAAACTTTAGACCTACCCTGCCGTTCAAAAGTTTTAGATCTGTAAATTGTTTAAAGAAGTCTCTTCTGCTCTACAAGGCTGCATTTATTTACAAAAGACAGTTCAAAAGAAACATTCAGGCCAAAAGTGCAAACAGAGACAGTGCAAGGTGAATTTTCTTTTTTAAAGTGTTCAGTGCACACAGAGAGAGACAAGAAACTTTGAAGATAACAGTTCACAGCACACGGCTTTGAGACAACAGTTACATGTCTTTGTGCCATTTTTGAAAACAGTTCCTGTTTAGCTGAAGACACAAGTGAACATTACATGCCTGGCATTTCCAAGGTGTGTCCTGCATTTTACCAAGCTGTACTTTGCAAAGCACACAGCTCTTGCGACCAACTGTGGAAATATCCTTTGCATCTGAGGTCAGCTCAGATCCTGGAATGGGTATATGGTCACTGCTGGTTTGTTTTTGTGCTACTTTCTGTGACACACCACAGAGCTCTGCAATAAGCTGTTCCATGAACTCTTTATGGGTCATGTTACCACATAGCTCTTTGTGGATAATGAAAGCATTGGTGACAGCAATGTCCAAGAAGTGTAGAAAGATCTTTCTTTACCACTTCATTGTTTTGTGTTGTGCAGTGTATTACTGTATCAGCTGATCAGACAGGTCAACACCACCCCCCATATGTTTCTTGTATGCAGGTGCAGGAATGGAAATGTCTTTGTCCTCCATGTATCTTGTGTTTTCACCTTCCTCTGTGTAGTGTCTCCTGTATAAGCAGGATGGATGGTGGAACAGACAGATACCTCTTGTGTGTCCATCCATTTCACAAATAAGAGAGGTCCATCCCGAATCCACCTGATGGATCCTCTGCAAATTTTTTAGAGAGTGAATTAGCTGCATTCCGAGGGCAGTCCTTCCTGTTGTCCCACATGCACCAAACATCATTGCAAACAAGTATTTTAGGAGCTTTGGGCTTGTGTAGAAATTGTCCATTGTCCAACTTTACAGTCCAAAAGATATGTTACAGCATCATATGACAGTCCATGGCCTGCGGGAAAGTTGTTCTTTCCTGTGTACACAGAAAAGTCCAAAGTGTATCCATTTGATGAGTCTGCAAGAACAAACCACTTGAAACCCCACCTGGGTTGGCTTGGCTTTCATGTACTGTGTCATACACGTGTGTGATTTGCATGCCACCATTCTTTCATCCACAGCTAAGTTTCTTTCAGGATGATAGATGGATTTACAAGCATGACGGATAGTGTCCATGAGAGGTTTGACCCTGAAAAGACGGTCATGTTCAGGTGTGCTCCTCTTTCTGTCATTGTCCTTATCTACATCTGGGTGACTCATGTGCACATTCCATGAAATGGTGCGGGCGTCTGTCTCTTGACATGATTGTGGCAGGAAAAGGCAAAGAGAAAAAGACTGTCTTGCCGCCAGTAGTCCCTTGATGGAGCTCATCTTCACCATGGCCATGTAAAACAGCAGCTCAATATAGCGGTACATCTCACTGATGCTGACATCCGTCCATTTATATTTGCGGCCCTTTGCAATTGCACCAGCAGCCTGAGCATTGGTTTTGTGGCACAGAGTAGACACTGCATTCTCAGAAAAAAAAAGAAAAAAAAACATTTTGAAGAGACTATAGGGAGTGTGTGTGTCAGCAGGACTCAGTTGGTGGTCCAGGTTCCTGTGCAGGCAGGAATCTCAGAGTCTGTGGAACCATATCAATGTCAGTCTCTGTTTTCCATGACAGAGACGACTGCTTGTTGCTTTTTTGAATGTTTGTCTTGGGCCCTCTTTGCAACAGGTGTCTGATAATTCACCATAATCTGTATAGCTGTAAAAACAAACAAACAACTGTGAGCATGTTTCTTACACAAAAAACTGTATTTTCAATCACTAAAAGTAATATTGCCCAAAACCGTAATATGTAAACAGAATTATACTAATATCTGAAAGAAAGGGAATAAGTGTACCCGGTACTTACTCAGTGTCATTTTCAATTGTTCTCAAAACTGAACGACACCTGTAGTGTGCCCTCCCAGTGCGAGTTGCAGGTGAAGGTGAGAGTGATGCTACCACATTCCTATAAAAATAATTATATTAATCCCTTGACGCCTGAATGTATTTACAATTATATAAAAAAAAATATTATGTGTGTTTCTGGCTCCAAGCTGATGCTAAATTAAGATGAGTTTGTCATTTGTCTATAGCATATAGAATATATATAAATTTAGGTATGATGCAAATTAGCGACAACAGGCATTTATGGTAAAATTTTTTACAAAATGATGTTTTATTAAAAAAGTTTGGGAGGAGCAGGTTCAGATAATTAACCCAATTAGCACAAGTGGAGATCAATCAGTAATCAACTCAATGACAAGGTATAAATACACAGCAGACCTACCTCTGTTCATTGACAGTTTATCAGCATTTGGCCGCACCCTACCTTCCTAACATGTCCGAAAGCTCTCCCGTCCGATGAAGAATCTTTCGCCCTTCAGGAATCTTTGCCAGAATCCTCTGGCGTTATCTCGCGGGCGTCAGGACAAACAAACGGGACCTCGCTAGTGGTGGGCAGATCGAGGCTTCATGAAACAGTTGAAGCAAATGTGTAATATTGTGTCGAGGCTTCGTGAAACAATCCGACACCCGTCTCAACGGTGACACCTAGTGGTCATTTGCAGGTTTTGATCTGATACAACCTTGACAGCTAACTTAAAAAAATTGTTGTTCCCTTTCATCCTGGGAACTCCGACGTGTCGTCGGGGAGTTCCCTGACGAATTGGGATCACGCTAGGGAGACCAAATGCCTACGAGAGAATTAAAACGAGCCAATGAAAATTGGCATGCAGGAACGCATTCCGCAGCCCGCCTACCAGCAAGGGTATAAAAGGCGGAAGCAACGCATGCATAGTGCTTTTAGCTTCGGAGCCGACCGTGAGTGAATGAGCTTTAAGATTGTATATCTTACGCTCAACGAGTCTGCTGTTTCGGGACAGGATCTCTCTGTGTTGGTGAGATGGCGTTTCAGCGACCGCGCGATTCCTTTCTGCCGGCTGCGTTTACACGCTGTTATTTCAAAAGCTGTTCTCACAGCTGGTAAACGGTTGAGTGCGCACAGCGGGCTTGCAGTTTCCCCGCTGTGCTGCCGCGTTGGGTCCCTGTGTGCTTCAGCACAATAGAGAGAGTACTTTCTTCCTGAAAGAGCAACACGAGTGAAGATCGCGTCCTTTTCAGGATGACGTTTCACTCGTGTGCTTCTGGATGCGATCGTTTCCTGTCCTCATTTGACGGCCACGTTCATTGTTTCACATGCCTAATCAGTGTGTGAGACTATGTTCGTGGGTGGTTCATGTCCTCTCAGGAGTGCATGACCACGTCGGCACGTTGTTCGTCTCCCCTTTCACGTAAAGGCTTGAGCCGCTCAGCGTGCCGTGTGCCGTCGAGCGCCGGCTGACAGCGCGGGTTGTCACGGCAACCCAGCGCGCGTCATTCGGCGCTCTAGATGCGCGGTCGAGACTCGTGTACCTCTAAGAGGTTGAGTCCCTTTGCTTGTTTCCCAATCTAGTTCCTTTTCTAAAAAGGAGAGGACTACTTTGGCTAATGAGCATTTGGTGATTACAGGGGGTTACAGTGTGGAATGTCTCGTCAGGTGAAAGACCCTCACGAGCTTCCCACTCCTCTAGCGCATCGCAAACATACTGAGACTGTGTTCGTGGGGTGGTTTATGCTTTCTTATGAGAGCATGACCACGTCGGCACGTTGTTCGCCTTGCCTGAAGGCTTGAGCGCCCAGCGTGCCGTGTGTCATCGAAATGATGGCCACGTTCACTGTCTTGCATGCCTGGTGACGGCCACGATCACTGTTTCACATGCCTAATCAGTGTGTTGAGACTGCGTTCGTGGGTGGTTCATGTTCTCTCATGAGTGCATGACCACGTCGGCACGTTGTTCGTCTCCCCTTTCACGTAAAGGCTTGAGCCGCTCAGCGTTGCCGTGTGCCGTCGAGGCTTTCGGATGGGATTCTGGTCCTTCTCATGGGGGACCAAGCATTTCATTCGGGGCTCCAGGGGAGGACAGATGTCGATCGCTACTCGGAGAGAGGGCTGTTATACTCTGAAAATGATGCTGCGTTCCTACTATAATAGTATGTTCTCATGCTGAAGATTCAGACTTGACAGCTACACTTCCTGGGCTATTCTAAAGGTGTCTGGGTGAGTGTGAAAAATTTGGCAGTATGGAAGCATTTTGGTGCCAATATGGCAAGCCAAACATGCCTAAATCTGCATAAGTTTTTCCCTCTCACTACCCCTGCACATTCAGTGCACGTGGGTAGTTCAGGCAGGACAGCGGTTCCACTGAAACAATTTCAGAGGCTCCTGGGGTATATGGCAGGCGCAAGTAACGCCGCTCGGCCTGTTACATATGAGACCGCTTCAGCGCTGACGTCACGATCGAGTCCCGAGGTGGGCGTGGCAGGAGCGGCACGTTCCGGGTCAAAGTGACCCCGCACTGCCGCCAAACCTTCTCCCCATGGTTAGATCCTGCGTTCTTCGGGCTGGAGTGCCCTTAGTCCAGGTGTCCAGGCATGCTGTGGTTTTCACAGATGCTTCTGCCATGGGGTGGGGCGCCACGTACAAGGGCATGCAGTCTCGGGTCTGTGGACGGGACCCCAGCATCATTGGCACATCAACTGCCTAGAGTTGCAAGCAGTACGCCTAGCCTTGTGTCGCCTCAAGGGGTTTCTCAGACACAAGCACGTACTGGTCCGTACGGACAGCACTGCGACCGTTGCGTACATCAACCATCACGGTGGTCTACGCTCCCGTCGTATGTTGCGACTCGCCTCCCACCTCCTCCTATGGAGTCAGAAGCATCTGAGCTTCGTGCCGTTCATGTTCCAGGGGCGCTCACCCGTATGGCAGACGAGCTTTCACGGCAGCCTCCCCTGCCAGGAGAATGGCGACTCCATTCCCAGGCGGTCCAGCTGATTTGGAGTGTCTTCGGAGCCGCACAGGTAGACCTGTTTGCCTCTCCAGACACAACCCATTGCCAGTGGTTTTACTCCCTGAACGAGGGGACCCTCGCACGGCTCCTAGCTGGCCCTGGGACCGGCGCAAGTATGCGTTTCCCCCAGTGAGCCGCCTTGCACAGACTCTGTGCAAGGTCAGGGAGGACGAGGAGCAGGTCCTTCTAGTGGTGCCGTATTGGCCCACCAGGACTTGGTTCACGGAACTCATGCTCCTCGCGACAGCCCCCCCCTTCGCCGATTCCTCTGAGGAAGGACCTCCTCTCTCAGAGACGGGGCACTCTATGGCACCCGCGTCCAGACCTCTGGAAACTCCATGTCTGGTCCCTGGACGGGACGCGGAGGTTTTAGGTGGTCTGCCAGGCAGTGGTAGACACCATCACTTCTGCTAGAGCCCCCTCTACGAGGCGCCTCAATGCGTTGAAGTGGAACCTGTTTGTCGCTTGGTATTCCTCCCGTCAGGAGGACCCCCGAACTTGCCCGATCTGAGTCGTGCTTTCCTTCCTGCAAGATGGGTTGGAGCGAAGGCTGTCTCCCTCCACCCTCAAAGTGTATGTTGCTGCAATAGCCGCAGATCACGATGTAGTAGAGGGTAAATCTATGGGGAAGCACGACCTGATCATCAGATTCCTTAAGGGTGCTAGGAGGTTAAATCCACCTCGCGTTTTGTACCCTGTACCCTCTTGGGACCTAGCTCTGGTGCTCAGAGCTCTTCAAAGTCCTCCTTTGAGCCTTTGTCAACAGTGGAGCTTAATATCCTGTCCAATAAGACAGCGCTCCTGTTGGACCACCTCAGGGACTGCCATATGTTTCACTATCCCACTGGGCTAGTACATATGTGTATTCCAGGCCTTCCTCAGGCAGGCTGGGGCTTCCGCAGCGTTCCCTTCCCCTTTTTTGGGGGTTAGGGCACGTTTTCCCAGTGTTATCCAATATCCACTGAGCGGGTCTTGTGGAACAGCAGTGTGATTCCTAGCTAGCTCCCGCAACTTATTCAAGAAACTGCCTGCAGGGTAGCTTAGCTGGGCGCTGGAAGGGGCCAGCACCATGGCGTTTTATTAGGGATCCCAATTCGTCAGGGAACTCCCCGACGACACGTCGGAGTTCCCAGGACGAAAGGGAACGTCTCGGTTACGTATGTAACCCTCGTTCCCTGAGTACAGGGAACGGAGACGTGTCGTCCCTTCGCCATGTTGCTGTACCTTCGCGGAGGACTGGACAACGTTCGGCTCCTCAGCGAAAAGCACTATGCATGCGTTGCTTCCGCCTTTTATACCCGCGCTGGTAGGCGGGCTGCGGAATGCGTTCCTGCATGCCAATTTTCATTGGCTCGTTTTAATTCTCTCGTAGGCATTTGGTCTCCCTAGCGTGATCCCAATTCGTCAGGGAACTCCCCGACGACACGTCTCCGTTCCCTGTACTCAGGGAACGAGGGTTACATACGTAACCGAGACGTTTTTTTATTATTGTATTTTTCTAATATGTGAAGCTTGTAACCTGTAGGCTCCTCACTGTGCATAATGTTATTTTGGTCATGAAAAATGAATATTAATAAAAGAAATCAAGCCACAATGTCTAACTTTTGTATAGATTTGTATTCAAAAATATTAATTTCTCTGCTGTGGAAGGACTTAGCCTACTTCTTTTTTTACAGATAATTTCTCCAGCCTTTGAGAATATCCTCTCACAAGGGACACTTGTTGTTGGCATACAAAGATATTTTTTTGCAAGGACATACCAATGAGGAAGCCTATGTATCTATCTATTAATCTATGCATGTATCTATATATCTATCTATTAATCTATCTGTCTATATATATATTTATATCTATGCATCTATTAATGTGTCACTATATGTATACTCTGTCTGTCTCTAGCCTATCAGTCAATGTGTACATTTAAATGTAAGCCTAAATATAGCTAAACAAAATGTCAGTATATCACCAAAAGTCCGCTATCTCAGAATCAAACTCCTCTCACAAAACCCCACGAGGTCAATATGCGTTGATTTAACTTTTATATAGATGTGCGCTTGTGTGGTCTGCTCCCGACCCTGTCAATCAAATGCTGATTCGGCGGATCACACCTGATGAAACACTTCGAGGCTTCGTTTGGCCATAGTCACGTGACATGGGTGTTTTGAATCACGCTTCGGATCAGTGTTTCGAAACATCTGCGCTTCGGGATCTCGGAAAGCTTCGGAACGACTGTTTCGCGTCAGCCATCCCTAGACCTCGCCACATGAACTGTATAATTATTTTGTATATATAAATACACACATGCATGAATATATTTAAGAAAAATTTGTATATATATATATAAAATATGTATATTTATTAGGTCAAAAGATTAATCGCATCCAAAATAAAAGTTTGTGTTTACATAATATATGTGTGTATACTGTGTATAATTATTTATATATATAAAAACACACACAATCATGTATATATTTAAGAAAAATTGGTTATATTTATATATAAAATATTTATATATAATATAAATGATATAAATGTATATACAGTATATAAATGCAATTATTCCTTAAATATATACATGAATGTGTGTGTATTTATAAATAATAATTATACACAGTATACACACATATATTATTTAAACACAAACTTTTATTTTGGACGCGATTAATCACGATTAATCTTTTGACAGCCCTAATATTTATATATAATGTAATGTATGTATAAATATATATATATAAATATTTCTTAAATATATACATGCATATTTGTGTATTTATATGTACAAAATAATTACAGTACAGACACATACAGTCAAGCCCGAAATGATTCATACCCCTGGCAAATTCTGACTTAATGTTACTTTTATTCAACCAGCTAGTTTTTTCTTGATTAGAAATGACACAGAAGATAATAAGACGATGTACAAAAGGCATCATTGTGGAAAAAATTATTACTCATCTTTTATTTACATTTGAACAAAAAATGGCATGTCCAAAATGATTCATACCCTTTGCAAACTGTCACAGTCTATGGGAAAGCAGAGCAGAGCACAAGCAGGCCGTTTGAAGGAATTTGGGGGCCCCAAGCAAAATGGACATGGAGTGCTGTAAATTAACAGTTTATTGTAACACACATTATGTCTATCATATAATATATTGGGTATCGGGTAATGATTAAAAAATGTTTGTAAACCTTTAAGGAACCATTTTTTTAAAACATCTATAAACATTACATAGATAGACGGACCAGATATTCCTAACACTTTGTTAAGGGTTACTAGTTGGTTTGTAAACTGTCTATAAACATTATCTGGAAGGTTATTATAAAGTTGCGACAGATGACTATAATACCTTGTTAAATAGTTAATAAACAGTAGGCTACCAGTAAAACACGTGGGTTGTCCTGATACTGTACTTCAAAATGTAACAGTGTAAAAATTGCCACACAGAATACAGTAACTGTTCAAGGTCCATTGGTAACTTATAAAAATAATGTCATATTAGCGTAAACTGTTATTACCGTATATCACACGACACTAGCACATGAAGATAAGCTATGAAAAAAGCATGTTCCTCTGCCTCTTTCTGGTTAAATACTGTTTATAGATGGGTAAAAAGACTGTTTGCTAACTGTTAAATGACAATTAAAGGAGAACTCCGGTCAATTTTAACATTGAGCTCAATTTTTAGTAAATTTGGAG
This sequence comes from Phoxinus dragarum, assembly GCA_033366665.1. Classification (NCBI taxonomy): domain Eukaryota; kingdom Metazoa; phylum Chordata; class Actinopteri; order Cypriniformes; family Leuciscidae; genus Phoxinus; species Phoxinus dragarum. The sequence continues at coordinate 42,538 of JARPMJ010001138.1, read as the reverse complement.
TGCTGTCAATACAGAGAACAACGACAAAAATCGGTGTTGCCTACACCGTGTTATCCTATTTTTAAAATTTGCACCCTATTGACTTGAATGGGGCAAGTTTTAAACCTGCTTTTATCCTCTTAACATATTTGATGTGTCATTACAAGTGCCCAGCCATGTGAGTGATTCCTTCAGAGTGAACACGAGTGAATCTGACTGCAGTAAATGTGAAAGATATGAATAAAAATGATGTTAATTCAGCCAGCGCAAATACCTGTATTTAGTTCCTGTTTTCGGTGGAAGTCCAAAGTAGTCGATTGTCGAGTTCACGCGCGTGATCATAGTAACTAAACCTATGCGCGTGAACTCGACAATCGACTACTTTGGACTTCGACCGAAAACAGGAACTAAATACAGGTATTTGCGCTGGCTGATATAACATCATTTTTATTCATATCTTTCACATCTACTGCAGTCAGATTCACTCGTTTTCAATCTGAAGGAATCACTCAACATGGCTGGGTACTTGTAATGACACATCAAGGATGATAAGACTAAGAACTGGTTAAGTTTAAAACTTGCCCCATTCAAGTCAATAGGGTGTACATTTTAAAAATAGGATAACACAGTGTAGGCAACACCGATTTTTGTCGTTGTTCTCTGTATTGACAGCACTCCAAATTTACTAAAAATTGAGCTCAATGTTAAAATTGACCGGAGTTCTCCTTTAACTAAAGATTAAATAACTAACAATTTACCATCTATTAATGATGGTTATTATAAAATGTTACCGAAAAGATATGTTAGCATTTCCATATTTTGATATTAGAAGGGAGGGGATGCAGCTGCTTTCACAACTAGCCTACCAATGCTTAAAATCATCCCAAGCTAATGTTTGATGCACAGAATTTATTGTGTGGTTTTCCTAACCCCCATAAATAGATTATCACGGTGGAATAGTTAGGCTATAGCATGCTATGCCACTTTCATCAAAACCTATTACAAGCTATAGCAATGTCATGTCATTAAATACGATAAACAGTGACTCTGGAACAGATCTGCGTCTTCCTTATCCCGTTAAAAAAACATATTACAGTAAAAGAAAAGTTGCACTAACTGTTCGTTACCAGCAGCATTTGCCGTCAGGCAGGTAACGTTAGCTAACAGTTATTGAAGCTCTCAGTTATTGAAGCTCTATTGAAGTTATTGCAGAGCTGCAGAGCTGAATGAGCTCTGCATGAGCTTGGATTGCTCCTGAGATCGGGATTGCTCCTGAGATCGATTGCTCCTGTCTGCCTCGCTGTGACTGCTGCTGCTGTGAGTTTGTTTGCTGCGTCTAAGCCTCGTATTAGCTTCGTATTTCTTTCTGTTTTGAACCATCATTTATTATAAATTCTAGTTGTTTATACTACTAAATACAGCTTACTCAACATCTCAGATTAACCTGACATTGCTAGCTTCCGTTATTGTCAGCACAACACGCTAACTCGCTAGCCTTTTAACGCACCACCCGTGCGCTCAGTTATTTATTTTTCTCTCGCGCGCCCGCGCCTTTGAGTTCATAAAAGCCCAGGTGAGTAAGAATCAGTCAACAAACACGGTGAGTAATGTCTTCTCCTGTTATTGTCACCTGCACTTCATGTCACATGTTTACCATAGCCTTCTCTGTCGGAAATATAGGATTTATATGTGATAAATGCAAGGAGACAGTCAGGCTGACGGAGAAGATTTCAGAACTAGAGACACGCATCCAAACTTTAATCGAGAATAGTAAGAAGAGTGCTAGAGCTTTAGATACTATTTTGGATGCGCCTAGCCTAGTTAATTCTTTACATGAGTCGGTTCCGGCTGAAGTAGAGCCCGTGCAGCAGGGCAGATGGGTGACAGTGAGAGATCGCTCTAGTCGCGGATCAAAAAACCACTTTTCCGTTCCGATAACAAATCGATTTGCCCCGCTCAGTGAAACACCCAGTGAGAATTATTCTGATTGTGCCCTAGTTATTGGCGATTCTATTACACGGAACGTGAAAATAGAGACACCAGCCACCATAGTCACATGTTTGCCGGGAGCCAGAGCGCCTGACATCAAAGCAAATTTGAAAGTGCTGGCTAATGCTAAACGTAAATTCTCTAAGATTATTATTCACGTCGGCACTAATGATGTTCGACTCCGCCAGTCGGACATCACCAAAATTAATATTAAAGAGGTGTGTGAACTCGCAAGTACGATGTCAAGCACTGTAATCTGCTCTGGCCCCCTTCCTGTTCGCCGGAGTGATGAGATAGTTAGTAGATTGTGTTCACTCAATGGCTGGCTGTCTGGGTGGTGTCCACGAAATAATATAGAATTCATAGACAATTGGAAAAGTTTTTGGGGCAAACCTGACCTGTTGAAAAGAGATGGTATTCATCCCTCCTGGGATGGTGCTGCTCTTCTCTCTAGTAATTTGGCTCATAGTCTTAGAGATAAAACATGACAATCTGGGCCTCAGGTCAGGAAGCAGACAGACTGGCTTAACCGACCGTCTGCTAGCGGCCTCACGTCACCAAGGTCAGATAAATCCCATCACATAGAGCCTCTTTCACCTAGATATCATCATATAGAGACTGTGTCTGTTCCCCGAACTTGGAAATCCAAAATACGTTCAAACCCATCTAAGGTTAAAAATTTAATTGATCTTCAACAAATAAAAAACAGATATAATACAAATGAGCAAATGATAAAGCTTGGGTTGCTGAATATTCGATCTCTTACTTCAAAAGCGCTAATAGTTAATGATATGATTTCAGATTATAACCTAGATGTGCTGTGTTTAACAGAAACCTGGCTAAAACCAAACGATTACATTGCTTTAAATGAGTCAACCCCACAAGATTACGGTTATAAACATGAACCTCGTCTGAAACGCAAAGGAGGAGGTGTTGCTGTAATTTATAGTAATATTTTCAAAACCACTAAGAAATCTAGTTGTAAATATAATTCTTTTGAAGTGTTAGTGCTTAATGTAAAAATATATAGTGTAAACGATAAATCACGTTTGAAAATTCTGCTGGCTACTGTATACAGGCCACCAGGGCACCATACAGACTTTATAAAAGAATTTGCGGACTTTCTATCAGAATTAGTATTGGCTGCAGATAAAGTACTAATTGTTGGTGACTTTAATATACACATAGATAATGAAAAAGATGCATTGGGATTGGCATTTAAAGACATTATAAATTCAATTGGAGTTAGACAACACGTGTCAGGACCGACTCATTGTCGTAATCATACTCTAGATCTAATACTATCACATGGAATAGATGTTGATGCCGTTGAAATACTGCAGCAGAGCGATGACATCTCAGATCACTATCTAGTCTCGTGTAAATTACATTTAGCCAAGGCTGCAAAGCCGACTCCGTGTTATAAATATGTTAGACCGATCACTTCTGCCACTAAAGATTGCTTTATCAATAATCTTCCTAATCAGTTTCATCAGCTTAGCATCCCGGATAGCTTAGAAGAACTTGATATTGCAACAGAAACTTTTAACTCTCTCTTTTCCAGCACTTTAGACACAGTTGCTCCGCTGCGCTTAAAGAAGATTAAAGAACATAGTCCAACGCCGTGGCACAACGAGCACACTCAGGCCCTTAAGAGAGCAGCCAGAAAAATGGAGCGCAACTGGAAGAAAACAAAACTAGAGGTGTTTCGGATTTTATGGAAGGAGAGCTCGATTGCTTACAGAGAGGCCTTAAAAGCTGCTAGATCTGCTTATTTTTCAACCCTATTAGAAGAAAATAAACATAATCCTAGGTATTTATTTGAAACAGTGGCTAAACTAACGAAAAAGAAAGCTTCAAGCCCAGAAGTTTCCAAGCAACACAGCAGTAATGACTTTATGAACTTCTTCACTTATAAGATCGATAATATCAGGGACAAAATTATAACTATGCAACCGTCTAATACAGTATCGCATCAGGAAGTGCATTGTAGTCTCCCTGAGGGAAAATTTGATTCATTCATTGCTATAGGGGAGGAAGAATTTTGCAAACTCGTCAAATCATCTAAATCGACAACGTGCATGTTAGACCCTATACCGACTAAGCTGCTGAAAGAGATGCTTCCAGATGTCATAGATCCTCTTCTTAATATCATTAATTCATCTTTGTCTCTAGGATACGTACCAAAAACCTTTAAGCTAGCTATGATTAAACCGCTTGTTAAAAAACAGCAACTTGATCCTACAAAACTAGTCAATTACAGGCCGATCTCTAATCTGCCATTTCTGTCAAAGATATTAGAAAAAGCAGTATCCTCACAACTGTGTTTCTTTTCTTGAAAGAAATGATATCTGCGAGGTTTTTCAGTCCGGATTTAGACCGTACCATAGTACCGAGACAGCTCTCGTTAGAGTCACAAATGATTTGCTCTTATCATCCGATCGTGGTTGTATCTCTCTATTAGTATTACTGGATCTTAGTGCTGCATTTGACACCATTGACCACAACATCCTTTTAAATAGACTCGAACATTATGTTGGCATTAGTGGAATTGCACTAGCATGGTTTAAATCATACTTATCTGACCGTTATCAGTTTGTAGCAGTAAATGAAGAGATGTCTTATCAATCACAAGTTCAGTATGGCGTACCACAAGGCTCAGTACTAGGACCGCTGCTGTTCACTCTGTATATGCTACCATTAGGAGATATCATTAGGAAACATGGAATTAGCTTTCACTGTTATGCCGACGATACTCAGCTGTATATTTCTTCAAAACCTAACGAAACCTACCAATTCACAATATTAACAGAATGCATAGCTGATATAAAAAATTGGATGACTAGTAATTTCCTACTACTAAATTCAGAAAAAACAGAGATTCTAATTATTGGACAAAAAACTTCCACACGTAATAACCTAGAGTACTGTCTAACACTTGATGGCTGCTCTGTTAAGTCTTCGTCGTCGGTTAGGAAACCTGGGTGTGCTCTTTGATACCAATCTTTCATTTGAAAGTCATGTGTCTAGTATCTGTAAAACCGCTTTCTTCCATCTTAAAAATATATCTAAATTACGTCATATGCTCTCAATGAATAATGCAGAACAATTAGTTCATGCGTTTATGACCTCAAGGCTAGATTATTGTAATGCTCTACTGGGTGGTTGCCCTGCACGCTTAATAAACAAACTACAGCTAGTTCAAAACGCAGCAGCTCGAGTTCTTACTAGAACCAGGAAGTATGACCATATTAGCCCCGTTCTGTCAACACTGCATTGGCTGCCTATTAAACATTGTATAAATTTGAAAATATTGCTGATCACTTACAAAGCACTAAATGGTTTAGCTCCGCAGTACTTGAGCGAGCTCTTAACGCATTATAGTCCTTCACGTCTACTGCGATCTCAAAATTCCGGTCAGTTAATAATACCTAGAATATCAAAATCGACTGCTGGCGGTAGATCCTTTTCCTACTTAGCACCAAAACTTTGGAACAGTCTTCCTACCATTGTCCGGGAAGCAGACACACTCTGTCAGTTCAAATCTAGACTAAAAACACATCTCTTCGGCCTAGCATACACATAACACATTATAGACTTATATAATTAGGCTGCATAGTTTAGAACAGCCGGGACCGGGAACACTTCCCGTAATCCTGATGTACTTGGTACATCATAAGAAGGATGGCGTCTACGCTAATATTAGTCTCTCTGTCTATCCCGAGGTTTACTGCTGTCCACCGGAACCAGGCCGTATCCAGATCTGATGAAGGACCAGCGCCAGGACACGACGACGACGCCGCTGACCTGAAGTGTCAACCAGTCTCTCCTCCTCTCCACTCCGACTTCAACCAACCGGAACTGGACAAATACTCTGATTCAATCTGAACTTCATACACTGTTCACTCATTGGCCAGAGGAGAACTGGCCCCCGACTGAGCCTGGGTTCTCCCAAGGTTTTTTTCTCCCTTCTGTCACCTGATGGGAGTTTTGGTTCCTTGCCGCTGTTGCCTTACCTTCTGGCTTGCTTAGTTGGGGACATTTAGTATTCAACAATATTATAGATCTGCCTTAAAGGTGGACGATGATGAAATTATTTTTTGTATTATTTTCATGTTATCACTGTGAAGCTGCTTTGATACAATCTGTATTGTAAAAAGCGCTATATAAATAAAGATGACTTGACTTGACTTGACTAACATAAACATATTTTTGCTAGCCTACCTGCTGCAAAATTACACCATTTGTACAAGACAAGTAGAGCTATTTTATCCAGTGTAATTTATCACTTACCACTATCTTGTTTTTCTTTTTCTTTTCTGCCTTCCTGAAGCATAATTCCGCTTCATTATGATGACTACCGAGGAGGTTCTGTATTTTGCCGGCAGCAGAGATCGCGTGGTTGGCTGGCTGCTGTCAGCGAGCGGGGCCCTCTTGAGGGGTATCCCGATAACAGTCTCATTGCACTTTACTGCATTGACTATCAAAGGGGTGCTCACGCAGTTTGTCGTTGCATTTTATTCTTAACCAGTCGTTGTCTTGGGGCCCCAGGCCAGCTCGGGGCCCCAAGCAATTGCTTGGTTTGCTTGCCTTGTCGCGACGGGCCTGCTCACAAGTCAGGAAAGGGCTATAAGACCATATCTAAATGTTTTAAAGTTCCAGTGGCTACATTGCAAAGTATTATTTAAAAATACAAGACGGTCCACACTATGAAAAATCTCAGAGTGCGTAGTCGGAAGCCAAAAGTGACACATGTGCTGGCCAGGAGGATAGTGAGAGAGGTAAAAAAGAATTCAAGGATCACCACCAAGGCCATCCTGATGAATCTGGGCTCTGCTGGTTGCAACATATCAAGGCAGACAGTCCAACAGACACTGCACACCGCTGGGTTCAACAGACACAGACCAAGGAGGACACCACTCCTCCAGATACTTCTGGTCTTCTGTTTTATGGTCAGATGAAACAAAAATGTAATGGTTTGGCCACAATGATGTAGCCTTCCTTTGGTGTAAAAAAGGAGAAGCCTTCAACCCTAAGAACACCATCCCCACTGTCAAACATGGTGGTGGGAACCTAATGTTTTGGGGTTGTTTTTCAGCCGGTGGACCAGGGGCCTGTACCATGAAGGTAGCTGAACAAACTCGGGGTTACAGGATTAGTTTTGAGTTGACAAAACCAAACCGATGCAATCAGGCTTTATTGGTACCATGATGCAGCTCATCAACTTTCTCTGTCAACTCAGGCTTTGATCTTAAGCTATGATTAATCCACGAGTGCGTGCACATACCAAAGTGACGTTGGCACCGAACAACCAATCACGTTCGATATGGATAGAGCGAGATTAATTTAATTTAATATTAATTTAAATATGTATTAAAAGCTCGAAACAATACAGTCTCTGCTGCCAAAGCAAGAGAAAAGACTGTTGAAAGATTGCTGATTGCGTTAATGTGTAAGCTAAACAAATACGTTCTATATTCATGTAAAATGATGTATAGGCTATGAATGTAGGTGTGTGTGAAATATAGCCTATATTTTTATAATACAAACTGCGCATGTATATAGCCTACTAATAAAGATTAATATTCATTGATTTTTAGATGCAACTCCAAACGTTCTTGGCAGCAGATAAAGACAAAATATAAAAATATAATTCAAAGTAGTAAGTATTTACACACAACCTTTTATTATTTTTGTAAACATTTGATCACAAACACTTGTTTGAGGCAAACCGGAAAAAAAAAGAGTGAAATTCAGAAAACCGGTGGAGGGTCACTCCTCCAGAATACACTGAGTTGGCTCTGATAGGAAAGGGACGGCCGATTATGGATGAGATTACAGGTGCTTTACAGTCTGACCCTGGTGCTGACTCCTCTAAGCAAGTAACACTGGGTACGTGTGCAATACATTACTATTTTAAGTGAAATATGGCTGACTGTATGTTCTGCAGTAGAGGGAAATGCAGTGTCCCTGCAGCCAGCACACACACACAGTCTCCCACACAGAGGTCAGTATGCAGCAGACAGAACACCAGAAACATACTTTATAACAGTTATGCTTTATATTGGCCTACTTTTATTTATTAGGGTGGAGGAAATATTGAAGACACTCTGTCTGTGTTCTGAGACAGTTGCTGAGGTGAATGCACTGGGCTTTTTATTAAGGCAAACATTTGAATGTGTGACATAAAACAGGGACTGGCCCTTACACATCTCAGCTAAACTGCACACTAAAGGAGCCTATAGAGCTAGACTGCACACTAAAGAAGCCTATAGAGCTAGACTGTACACTAAAGGAGCCTATAGAGCTAGACTGCACACTAAAGGAGCCTATAGAGCTAGACTGCACACTAAAGGAGCCTATAGAGCTAGACTGCACACTAATTGTGCAGTCTATAGAGCTAGACCCACCCCTCGCAGAGCGAGGACCACCTTGCGAATAGTTCGACAAACCCCTAGATTCTGTGCATCACCGATCGTGCAGGTATGTACCACTTGCAAAAAAACGCAACACAATACCATTTGCCGTACAGTAATGAATTCGACGTGTTAAATTATTTATGTGCGGCTCAAGAAGTTCGCAAAGATAAGATATTCCTTCCGCAGAAAATCTGTATCTTTCATACAAACTATCAGGAAAGGCAAGGGGATTTTGTCCGGCTAAAAACTCTTTCTCTACGATGTGCTCGTCTAACAATTTGCGCTGAGATGTCCACAGGATTTGAAAGAAAATGTAAAGCCATTGCAACTAACACTGGGAATTAGTTACGTCACCTATATGTTTCTTTGCTCACAGCTGATTGGTCAAACTTCAGTCTGAGATCTCGAATCCAGAACTTAACCTGCCCCGGAGCAGGTTAGCCGTGCAGCGTAAGATACCATGGCAACGAACACCGATTAAAGCCAAACTACTTTCATAGTACCTAAAACCCAGGGTTGGCAGAAACTAAGCTGAAACATAGCTGGCTAGCCACCTAAACCGGCTTCATGGTACAGGCCCCAGGGAACCTAATCACAGTAAACGGCACCATGAAAAAGGATCAATACATCAAAATTCTCAACAACAACACCAGGCAGTCTGCAGAGAAACTTGGCCTTGGGGACCAGTGGACATTTCAGCACGACAACGACCCAAAACACACAGCAAAAGTGGTGAAGAAATGGTTAGCAGACAAAAACATTAACGTTTTGCAGTGGCCCACCCAGAGTCCTGACTTAAATCCCATTGAGAATCTGTGGAGGGAGCTAAAGATCAGGGTGATGGTAAGGAGACCCTCCAACCTGAAAGAGTTTGAGCTCATAGCTAAAGATGAATGGGCAAAAATACCAGTGGAGACATGCAAAAAGCTGTCTGATTTGGCGTTTTATTGCTGTAATAGCCAATAAAGGCTTTTCTATTGATTATTGAGACGGGTATGAATAATTTTGGACATGCCACTTTTTGTTCAAATGTAAATAAAAGATGAGTAATCATTTTTTCCACAATGATGCCTCTTGTACATCATCTTATTATCTTCTGGGAGACGCCTGTATCATTTCTAATCTTTTAAAACTCATGTACAAGCAATGACAAACAAAATCAACTCTCGACTTAAAATACTTTATCAATCTGTTAATTGTTTAAATTTTTTTGGTCAGGAAAAGAATAGTCTTACAGCTGCTCCTGCTATTTTGGACTATGCGGATATTATTTATCAGAACACTGCCTCTTGTTTGCATTCCATTGAATGTGGTTTACAACAGTATTTGCCGTTTGATTCGCTGTCCCTTTAGGACACACCGCTGTGTGTTGTACAGACAGTTGTCCTGGTTTGCCCCTTCTGCCAGGAGACAGTCTCACTGGTTACAATTTATTTTTTAAAAGTTTTTACTTTAATTATCCAGTTTATCTCAAGCAACACTTAGTGCTTTATAATTCGCTTTACAGCCTGCGACACAATGATCAGATCTTTTTGTTGTTATTAGAGTTAAAAGACAGGTAGGGAAATATGCATTTTGTTTTAAGGCTCCATATGATTGGAATTATCTTCCATTTTCTATCCGTTCTTTAACTTCACTTACAGCGTTTCGAAGGGCTATCGGGGAACATCTTCTGAACATTTGTCTTTGTTTCTAGTTTTGCTTGTTTGACCTTGGATTTTATTGGTCATGTGTTTACTATTTTTCAATTTTATGTCCTCATTTTTATTTATTTATTTATTATTGTTATTATCATCATCAATGTTCTTGTTTGTGTTCCTCTTAGTCCTTGACCTTGTGCAATGCTAGTCATGTGGTTGTTTTTTATGTCATGTCACTTGTGGGGTTCGTGCTGGGTGGGGTGGGGTTGAGCATTGTGAGATGGTGTGTGTGTGTTGTTGTGTTTTGTCGTGCTGTCTTTGATTGTGATATTTGCTCTGCTGTTTTGGTGCTTTTTTGCTTTGATGTACTGGAGGACCCCCTTGAAAACGAGATTTTTTCATCTCAAGGGGTTAATCCTCGCAATAAAGATATGTTAATAAATAAAATACTCAAGAAAAAACTTGCTGGTTGAATAAAAGTAACTTTAAGTCAGAATTTGGCAGGGGTATGAATAATTTCGGGCTTGACTTTATATTATGTAAACACAAACTTTTATTTTGGATGAGATTAATCGCGATTAATCTTTTCCCAGCACTAATACTAACATGCTATTTTTGTAATGATTATAGAAATAATCTGCCTAAATATGTGAGTGCTGAAAGCCATCTAAATACAGCATTATTATAGGTAGCCATTATAGCTGAATCCAGTCGTTATGGACGAATGTGAAGCAATCCGAGCGGCGATGCCGCGGCTGCAGATGACATATGCCCCAGGAGCCTCTGAAAAAGTTTCAGTGGAACCGCAGGCGTCCTTCAGGTCGATCGCTGCAAACCAATCCTGTGGCTGCACACATTCGAAAATGCGTTTGGCCGTGAGCATCTTGAATGGAAGCCTGTGAAGGGAACGGTTCAAGACGCGCAGGTCCAGGATTGGTTGTAACCCGCCTGTTTTCTTGGGGACAATGAAGTAGGGGCTGTAGAAGCCGGACCTCATTGCGGCTGGAGGGACAGTCTCGATCGCACCCTTCGCCAGCAGGTTGGCGACCTCCGCTCTCATGACAGGGGCATTGCCACCAACCATAGTGAAGCGGACTCCCCTGAACCGGGGAGGAGACCGTGTGAACTGAATCGCATAGCCGAGCCTGATGGTTCGCAGGAGCCAGCGGGACAGGTTTGGAAGCTCTAACCAGGCTCCCAAGGACTGTGCCAGCGGGGTCATGCATACAACAGACGTCCCCCCGGGGGTGCAGCGAAGTGGAATGACCGGGCCCGGACGTGGGTGGCATAGCGGCCCGGTGTGAGGGCACGGTCATTAGCCGCGTCCTGCCAGAGGGGGGCCAGCGTTCCACGGGGGCGTGCTCTGGCAGGGGGTCTGGCGACAGAGGGGGATGAGAGCGGCGAGGCCTGTGGGCAGCGCGCGCTGTCATCCCCTTCTGGGGGCTCAGAGATGGGGTTGTCAGTTCTTTCTTTAACCACATTAGGGTGCTGCCCACCCGTGGGTGAGCAGCGGGGAGTGGAGGACAAAAGATTCTCCCCCGGCCCTCCACCGGGGGAAGGAGTGGTCCTGCTACCATCTCCTGACAAGAACTGGTCGCCATCTCTGAGCAGCCCGTCTCAGGAGCGCCGCTTGGCCTGGCATTTAGCGGGGCTGGAGAGGGCTGGGGCGCCTTCCTACGATTTCCTCCACGACGCGGTCCGGGGTGAAGGCTGCTGCTGGGCCCGTGCGGGAGTCGCGGGAGGGCGACCTTGGCGGCGAGCAGGCTGAGGCTTCTGTGCCGACGGCTGGGTGGAGGCAGCAGCGGGCCGTCGGGGCAGAATATGTTTAACCCTCTGGGGACCAAAAACGCGCAGGCGCGTTTTGCTCGTTTTTTTTTTACATAGCAGCAAAATAGACATAAAATACTCTGTCATTTTTGGTAATACAGACTTAAGAAATATTTAAAAAATAAGCTGTTAAATGTCTACTTTTTTATGTGTCCACTTACAATCGAAATAAAACGTGCTTTAGTAAAATAAAAAAAAAGTATACAGGGTGTGCTTTCTGCCTCTCCGTCTCCGTGAACTTTTTTTCTAATGCACGTCTGTAAACTTAAACAAAACTCAGCGAATACTATTCACACAGACATGAGCAATATATCTTTATAATCATTTAAGTGTGTAGTTTTAAATGATCTAATTCAAAAACTAAAACAAATATTCTCTGTTTATGTAATCTACAGGCGCGTCGTTTGACCCCGGATGTTTTTTTTATAGCCCCGGATCTCAAAAAATTTAATTTATTGATAATTATTATAATTTTTTAAATAATTTTGTATTTATTAAAAAAAAAATTGACCGGGTCTTTTAATCTATCCTTCGGAATCAATCATGTATTAAAGACGATTAAAATGTGTTCAAGCAGATCAAAGTTACTATGGTTACTATGGTTACAGCATGCTTGTATTTAGAGTGTGCACCAGAGGAGAGAGCCTGAAAGAGCCATCGGTTAACTTACAGCTTTAGGGCTTGACTGTCATTGTTGTTTGTGGCTTCTGGTGGTAGCTATTATGGACATTGGACACTTTTTAAAAAGTAAAACAAGGAGTCATGAACGATACGAGGCGGATGAGAGGCAAGAGTTATCTACTGGCGCCATTCCCTCATCATTAAGCTAAGGTCGGTGAAGGCTCTTTAGCAAACCCTGGTCTAACTTAACTTACCTAACGTTAGCCCTGTGGTATTGATGCAGAACATGTATAAAGTACGTGGGACATTACTATTTCGCCTATAGCTAATCCATTTTGTGAGCCATAATCCGTTTCTCGTGAAGAATGTAACGTTAGATGAAGTAGCCTATACAACTGATTTGGCGATTGAAACAAGATGTGTAAATTAACGTTATTCCCCTCAGATGGATAGCTAGCGAGATATCAGGGGTCGTATTACAGGAAGAGTCTAAGATAGGATTTTCCCCAATTGGTATTACCGAAGCAAATACTAAATAACTTTAGGAATCCTAACTTGCTTCATCCTATCTTATTTCAGGTTAGGAAATCCTAACATTGCTAGCATCAACTTTTCTGTCTGATAGCCTAACGTTACCTATTGCAACCGATGTCACTTTTCTCATCTCGCGAGCTAAACGGATTTTAATCGCTGTTTTGCCTCCGTTTTTTTAATGAAACATACACTGAAAATGGAGAATTAACAACAACTCATTCATTGTTTCATTTCTATCATTGAACTTCAAGTCAGATGACTATGGTGCGTTCACACCGGACGCTAATAGCGCGTCAGGCGCGAGTGATTTCTATGTTAAGTCAATGCGTAAAAAAGGTTGTGGTGGGGTACTGGGCTAAGCCCACAATGTATCAAGACCCTAGCAACGCCCCTGGTAATCTATATAAAAAGAGCGAGTTCTCATTTCAGCTCATTATACCTCCTTATCTTTTAATGTCGCAGAGCGCGCGCTATTCAAACGCAAATTATCTGAGGCAATACATGCAAACCGGCCACATCAGCTCGATAAAGCACATCAAGTTTAATCAGATGAATGTACTGTCATCTTGCGAGGCTGAGGAATAATCCTGGGAAAACTTACCTCAGAAGTGCTGGTTTCACTTTGAGGAGCAATGGATTCAGTTGAGGATTAGTAGTAAGTTTTTTATTCTTATGCTTTGTTGTAATCGCGATATGGAATAGTGTCTGTAAACAGCAAAAAGACTGTTTAAATATGAATCGTGTTTGTGTGGTGTGATGAATGAACGGCATATGCGCGCTGTTGCTAACGTTACTAGTTGTGGGATAGACTATAAAATTTTTACTGTAAAATAGACATCAAATAAGCTTTTGTTAGCCAGTTTCTGCTCGTTAAATATATAGTATGTTTGTCAAAAATAAACTCATAAACTATAGATGTTATAGTATTTGTTCCAATGTAACGTTATGCTTTATCAACTAATGAATCCTTAACTTTGAAATATGTATGATACTTTAAAAAAGAAAGATTACACTTGAAATATTGTTAAAATTGTAATTGTTGTTGATTTACATGTGAACACTTTTTAATAAAATATCAAAAATATATTTACAAGGTAGATGTAAAATAATCTTTATAGATCAATATAAGCCTTCTCATTAAATTATTTATTGTTTTTTATTAGTGACACATTTGGGCAAAGGATGTAGGCCTATTCCAAAACTTTCTGAAAATACAGTTACTAGAAATGTTTACCTTGGATATTATACAATTTGCATGTATAAAAAAATTTGTGAAAAAAAAAAACAGTTTCCAAATCTAACTTTGAACTTAGAATGGCTCATATAGCCTATTTGAACAGGATTGGTTTCCAGGTATGACTATGTACTAAAAAATGTGCTTTTGACTTTAATTTATATTTGGATTTTATATATATATATATATATATATATATATATATATATATATATATATATTGTCCTCACATTCCTTCTTGTGTGACACACCTGAATGGCTCATTATGCAAGCTCATTATGCGGGGGGCATTGTCTTCTCAGGTGTGAACCACTTACTATTCATCATGGTGTTGGATCGTCGACGCCCCTGTGTTGCCTTCCCAAACAAAAAAGTGTTTTACAAAATGTAAACCAATGTATTGTTTTATGTGAATGATTAGGCAGGATGTTTTTCACATCATTTTGAAGCCAGAACTCGAAGCGACAACATCCATTAGTCAAAAGTCTACGGAACACATATTTAGTATGCGTTTTGTGGTCTCATTTCAGCAACTTTCATTTTTATTTTTTTCAATAACCACGCATAAACATTATTCTCTTAAAAATACAAACATGTACATACATGTTGCTCACATATTATGGTAGCCCCGTTTGTGCTATATAGAGTGAATTTACACCTTTGCCATTAACATGTTTATAAATAACTGAAAAAAAGCACAAATGTCAGGGCATTTCAAAACATCCCAAGGGCCCCAAAAACACCTTGGTCCCCAGAGGGTTAAAGTCAAGTCAAGTCATCTTTATTTATATAGCGCTTTTTACAATACAGATTGTATCAAAGCAGCTTCACAGTTATAACATGAAAATACAAAAAAATTATTGAAAATAATTGAATATTAAATGTCCCCAACTAAGCAAGCCAGAAGGTAAGGCAACAGCGGCAAGGAACCAAAACTCCATCAGGTGACAGAAGGGAGAAAAAAACCTTGGGAGAACCCAGGCTCAGTCGGGGGCCAGTTCTCCTCTGGCCAATGAGTGAACAGTGTATGAAGTTCAGAATGAGTCAGAGTATTTGTCCAGTTCCGGTTGGTTGAAGTCGGAGTGGAGAGGAGGAGAGACTGGTTGACACTTCAGGTCAGCGGCGTCGTCGTCGTGTCCTGGCGCTGGTCCTTCATCAGATCTGGATACGGCCTGGTTCCGGTGGACAGCAGTAAACCTCGGGATAGACAGAGAGACTAATATTAGCGTAGACGCCATCCTTCTTATGATGTACCAAGTACATCAGGATTACGGGAAGTGTTCCCGGTCCCGGCTGTTCTAAACTATGCAGCCTAATTATAAGTCTATAATGTGTTATGTGTATGCTAGGCCGAAGAGATGTGTTTTTTAGTCTAGATTTGAACTGACAGAGTGTGTCTGCTTCCCGGACAATGGTAGGAAGACTGTTCCAAAGTTTTGGTGCTAAGTAGGAAAATGATCTACCGCCAGCAGTCGATTTTGATATTCTAGGTATTATTAACTGGCCGGAATTTTGAGATCGCAGTAGACGTGAAGGACTATAATGCGTTAAGAGCTCGCTCAAGTACTGCGGAGCTAAACCATTTAGTGCTTTGTAAGTGATCAGCAATATTTTAAAATTTATACGATGTTTAATAGGCAGCCAATGCAGTGTTGACAGAACAGGGCTAATATGGTCATACTTCCTGGTTCTGGTAAGAACTCGAGCTGCTGCGTTTTGAACTAGCTGTAGTTTGTTTGTTAAGCGTGCAGGGCAACCACCCAGTAGAGCATTACAATAATCTAGCCTTGAGGTCATAAACGCATGAACTAATTGTTCTGCATTATTCATTGAGAGTATATGACGTAATTTAGATATATTTTTAAGATGGAAGAAAGCGGTTTTACAGATACTAGACACATGACTTTCAAATGAAAGATTGGTATCAAAGAGCACACCCAGGTTCCTAACCGACGACGAAGACTTAACAGAGCAGCCATCAAGTGTTAGACAGTACTCTAGGTTATTACGTGTGGAAGTTTTTTGTCCAATAATTAGAATCTCTGTTTTTTCTGAATTTAGTAGTAGGAAATTACTAGTCATCCAATTTCTTATATCAGCTATGCATTCCGTTAATTTTGTGAATTGGTAGGTTTCGTTAGGTTTTGAAGAAATATACAGCTGAGTATCGTCGGCATAACAGTGAAAGCTAATTCCATGTTTCCTAATGATATCTCCTAATGGTAGCATATACAGAGTGAACAGCAGCGGTCCTAGTACTGAGCCTTGTGGTACGCCATACTGAACTTGTGATTGATAGGACATCTCTTCATTTACTGCTACAAACTGATAACGGTCAGATAAGTATGATTTAAACCATGCTAGTGCAATTCCACTAATGCCAACATAATGTTCGAGTCTATTTAAAAGGATGTTGTGGTCAATGGTGTCAAATGCAGCACTGAGATCCAGTAATACTAATAGAGAGATACAACCACGATCGGATGATAAGAGCAAATCATTTGTGACTCTAACGAGAGCTGTCTCGGTACTATGGTACGGTCTAAATCCGGACTGAAAATCCTCGCAGATATCATTTCTTTCAAGAAAAGAACACAGTTGTGAGGATACTGCTTTTTCTAATATCTTTGACAGAAATGGCAGATTAGAGATCGGCCTGTAATTGACTAGTTTTGTAGGATCAAGTTGCTGTTTTTTAACAAGCGGTTTAATCATAGCTAGCTTAAAGGTTTTTGGTACGTATCCTAGAGACAAAGATGAATTAATGATATTAAGAAGAGGATCTATGACATCTGGAAGCATCTCTTTCAGCAGCTTAGTCGGTATAGGGTCTAACATGCACGTTGTCGATTTAGATGATTTGACGAGTTTGCAAAATTCCTCCTCTCCTATAGGAATGAATGAATCAAATTTTCCCTCAGGGAGACTACAATGCACTTCCTGATGCGATACTGTATTAGACGATTGCATAGTTATAATTTTTTCCCTGATATTATCGATCTTATAAGTGAAGAAGTTCATAAAGTCATTACTACTGTGTTGCTTGGAAACTTCTGGGCTTGAAGCTTTATTTTTCGTTAGTTTAGCCACTGTTTCAAATAAATACCTAGGATTA
The DNA here is from genome assembly GCA_033366665.1 of Phoxinus dragarum. Classification (NCBI taxonomy): domain Eukaryota; kingdom Metazoa; phylum Chordata; class Actinopteri; order Cypriniformes; family Leuciscidae; genus Phoxinus; species Phoxinus dragarum. Next base: position 25,180 of record JARPMJ010001138.1, on the reverse strand, counting down.
TGTTTATTTTCTTCTAATAGGGTTGAAAAATAAGCAGATCTAGCAGCTTTTAAGGCCTCTCTGTAAGCAATCGAGCTCTCCTTCCATGAAATCCGAAACACCTCTAGTTTTGTTTTCTTCCAGTTGCGCTCCATTTTTCTGGCTGCTCTCTTAAGGGCCTGAGTGTGCTCGTTGTGCCACGGCGTTGGACTATGTTCTTTAATCTTCTTTAAGCGCAGCGGAGCAACTGTGTCTAAAGTGCTGGAAAAGAGAGAGTTAAAAGTTTCTGTTGCAATATCAAGTTCTTCTAAGCTATCCGGGATGCTAAGATGATGAAACTGATTAGGAAGATTATTGATAAAGCAATCTTTAGTGGCAGAAGTGATCGGTCTAACATATTTATAACACGGAGTCGGCTTTGCAGCCTTGGCTAAATGTAATTTACACGAGACTAGATAGTGATCTGAGATGTCATCGCTCTGCTGCAGTATTTCAACGGCATCAACATCTATTCCATGTGATAGTATTAGATCTAGAGTATGATTACGGCAATGAGTCGGTCCTGACACGTGTTGTCTAACTCCAATTGAGTTTATAATGTCTTTAAATGCCAATCCCAATGCATCTTTTTCATTATCTATGTGTATATTAAAGTCACCAACAATTAGTACTTTATCTGCAGCCAATACTAATTCTGATAGAAAGTCCGCAAATTCTTTGATAAAGTCTGTATGGTACCCTGGTGGCCTGTATACAGTAGCCAGCAGAATTTTCAAACGTGATTTATCGGTTACACTATATATTTTTACATTAAGCACCAACACTTCAAAAGAATTATATTTACAACTAGATTTCTTAGTGGTTTTGAAAATATTACTATAAATTACAGCAACACCTCCTCCTTTGCGTTTCAGACGAGGTTCATGTTTATAACCGTAATCTTGTGGGGTTGACTCATTTAAAGCAATGTGATCGTTTGGTTTTAGCCAGGTTTCTGTCAAACACAGCACATCTAGGTTATAATCTGTAATCATATCATTAACTATTAGCGCTAAAGAGGTGTGGGAACTTGCAAGTATGATGTCAAGCACTGTAATTTGCTCTGGCCCCCTTCCTGTTCGTAGGAGTGATGAGATAGTTAGTAGATTGTGTTCACTCAATGGCTGGCTGTCGAAGTGGTGTCCGCTAAATAATATAGAATTCCTAGACAATTGGAAAAGTTTTTGGGGCAGACCTGACCTGTTGAAAAGAGAAGGTATTCATCCCTCCTGGGATGGTGCTGCTCTTCTCTCTAGTAATTTGGCTCATAGTCTTAGAGCTCAAACATGACTATCTGGGGCTCAGGTCAGGATTAAGACAGACTGGCTTAACCGACCGTCTGCTAGCTGTCTCACGTCACTGAGGTCAGATAAGTCCAATCACATAGAGACTCTTTCACCAAGATATCATCATATAGAGACTGTGTCTGTTCCTATCTATCGACGACAGAATTTACTGCATCGCCGAATAGACCCGAGGGCGTAAGCGGTGCGTCCAGAAGAACAGACCTATCTCTATCTTTAAATCTGCTAGATTAAGCCACAAATGACGTTCCGTGGCCACCATAGCTGCCATAGACCGGCCAACAGATTTAGCCATCTCTTTGGTGGCCCGGAGAGATAGATCTGTTGCGCGACGCAGTTCTCGAATTGCATCAGCGCTGACTTCCTCACAATCATACATGTCCCTAAGCAGATCAGCTTGGTATGCTTGCAGAATCGACATAGTGTGCAAACATGCCGCAGCCTGACCTGCTGCCGAATACGCTTTACCCACCAGCGCTGATGTTGATTTTAATGGCTTGGTGGTAGTGTTAATTTCGTCAGATGAGACGAAATATGTTCGTCAACTATCTTTTTTTCCATGACTAAGACGAGACGACGACGAGACGAGACAAAAACGCTGACTAAGACTAAATTAAAATGCATTATTGTTGACGAAAAAAGACGAGGCGAAAATGTTTTGCATAAAATAAAAACTAAGATAAAATCTCTCTTCATTTTCGTCCACAATCGTCTCTGCTTTTTTATCAGCTGTTACGCCTTTAAAATACTCTGAATGAGTTCGCGCTGTTGCTCAAGTACAAGTCTCATACTCCTGTTGCTGCCAGCCTGTGTCTGCAACACGAAACTGCAGAACACAATCACCCACAGCGAACACGAGTGACGAGCGACGACGACGACATGCTAGGTCGAAGGAAGAGGCTCGATATTTGGTCGCATTTTAAGTACAGTGATACTGACAAAAAGTCAGAATGTGTCATCATAACTGACGGGAAACACTGTGGACAAAAAATATCAGGGAAAAACACCACCAACCTTAAACAACATCTAAAGGCTAACCACCCACACATTCAGGTAAGTTAACCTATGGTAAAACAGTTAGCTATGGTGTTTTGGCACATACATTATGCAGGTTACGATTATTTTGCTTTCACTAAAGAAAATAGTGTGCTCCGTCTCTAAGGATAGAATCCTGTGTGTGGCAACGCTCTGTTTTTCATGGCAACGGTGTGTTATACTTAGTAGCGCATTCTACATTAGAATTCAAGCAAGCCATGTAATATTTTAAAAAAAAAAACATACGCACAGAGTGTTGCATAAAATGGTGTGTGCGTAGAAAGAATTCGTCCACACGCCGCTCAAAAAAAAAAAAAATCCTGAGCGCAAGTCCACCGTCTAGCACTAGGCAGACTTTTTGTGTTAAATTCTATTTCCTGTCGATGTGCATTACAGCCTAATATCCCTTTTCTTTAAAGGCTTAATTTATGTCCTGTTGACCGGTCCCTTGCATTACAATTAAAAGCCTGGGTTCTCCATTAGGTTCTCCATTAGGTCACCTGATGGAGTTTTAGGTCACCATTAGGTCACCTGATGGAGTTTTTCGTTTCCTTGCCACTGTTGCCTTTGGCTTGCTCAGTTGGGGATATTCAATTTAATTAATCAATGAATAATACTATTGATTAGCATTACCAAACATGGACGTTTTATTATTATTTTAATTTAATACTGTGAAGCTGCTTTGATACAATCTGTATTGTGAAAAGCGCTATACAAATATTCTTGACTTGACTTGACTTAAAAGCACTATCAATAAAGTCAAAAATGTGATGTGCAGTCAAGTTCGAGTGTATGCGCTGTTTAAACGAGTGTTCTCACTGATACACTTGTTGTGATTCGCAGAGTTTTGACAAGTTGTATAGTCTTTATTGTTTCTTATTCAAAAGTGGTGACTTAAAAAAAAACCCAACCTGAAACCTCTTCCCGCGCCCCTGTCACAATCACATCATAATCAAAATTAATGTAATTCGGGATTAGGCATAAAAGCTCATTTATATTTAAGGGAATCAATTTTAACAATTACATGTAATATTGCTCCAAATATCATCAATAATGGTGTGTGCCATACCACGTATAACTTGCATTCAGTAGTTGGTAATTTACTTAATATATAAAATATATATATATCCACCTCGTTTTGATCTTAGGCTTTTCATTAAGTTATTTATTTTCACTATAACACTTGTGTTCCTGATATTATTGCATTTAATGAGGCCTCATTGTATTTATTCTTACCATAGATTCCAGATGTGGTCAAGCAACCAGCCAGGAAATAGGAGAGGCCATCTTGTCAGGTGCACTCTTTTCTCACATCAAGTACAAGCCAGACTCCCAGGAACAACGCATTAAAGAGGAGGCTATAGCTAAATTGGTAGCCCGGACAGCCCACCCTCCACGGACAGTAGAAGATGAGGAATTCATCAACATGATGGAGAAAATAGATAAAAGACTGACTGTGCCAAAAAAAGACCAAAATTACGAATCTAGTGGACCAAATGTACATAGCTGAAAAGGTCAAAAACAGACTGGCTATGGCCCGCAAAGTAACCATTTGCATTTACATATGGACTTAAAAGGTGCTCACAGCCTCCTTCCTGGCTGTCAGTGCTTGCTATTTCAATGTTCAGGACAGTAAAGCTGAACACATACTACCAAACCGAAAGCAAATGGTTCACCCACACACTGCTAATTCTATTGCCACTCTTGTGGAGAAGTGCACAGAAGAATGGGGATCCCAAAGGAAAAAATTATCATGATAATAACTGATAATGGAAGCAACATGGTTTCTGCATTTCGCGTCGAAGAAGAGGACACCAGTTCTGATGAGAACGATTCGAATGATAGTGAGGAAGAGGCAGACGAAAGGTCAGTCTGTGAATGGTGTTTGTTATTATAGAGAGCTTATTCACTGTAATAGATATTTGATATTGAATCTAAAAAGAATCTGAAATAAATAGGTTTAATTAATTTAATGTAGTGATTGTCAGGATTCCATCACCATCTCCCTCCACTCATTCCCTCACTCCACCCACTCAGTCATTCACACGCTCATTGTCACCTGATTACTAATCACCGTCACCTGGACCTCATTATCAGTTCACCCTTATATACCTGCTACAAACATTCAGTCATTGTCTGATCTCGTCTACACATGATACAGACTCTCTGCCATACTTACCTGCATTCCCACCTACGATCTCAATCTTCTCAGCCAGTCATCATTCCGTCTTCTAAGGAACTCCTCCATCATCTGCAAGAGAGAGACTTGGTTACACTTCAGTTAAGCATTCATCTGATATACAACTTACTGGTTACTCACCTGTTTCGCTGTACCGACCCATTCTGCAAATTAAAGGCATTAACTTACCATTCTGTCTGCTTCGTCTATGCCAAACCTGACAGAAGATCAGACCGTCATGCAGAATCCATCGGAATCCGCTGCGAATTCACTTCTAAAATTGAAGCGTTATAAATCGCACCACAGTATATGTATTAACCTCTCGCATTTGTGTCGCAGCGCAAGCCCTTATTGACTCTGGTTCGGCGGGGAATTTCATCTCCACCCAAAAATTGAACATCCGCAAACATCACAGTTCTCAAGACCTCCATATACAAACCATCCAGGGAAAAAACGCTGGGTCGAGGTCGAATTCGTTACTGTTCACCTACTCTGATGCTGCACGTGGGTTGTCTTCATTCAGAGAAGATTTATTTTATGGTGCTGGAGGAGTCCACCGCTGAGCTCATCCTGGAACGCCCCTGGTTAGTTCAACATCAGCCGACGCTCCACTGGAAATCAGGTGAAGTATTGCGTTGGGGTGAGTCCTGTCATTTGTCCTGTCTATCTTCCATCAAGAAAATATCATCATCATCATCGACGCCTCAGAAGAGGTCCACAGTTCCTGTTTGTTCCACCTCGGTTGAGAGCCCTGAAGTACAACATCAAGTAGTGATTCCAGTGGAGTACCAGGCGTACCAGGATGTGTTCAGCAAGAAACTGGCTACAAAACTACCACCTCATCGGCCATGGGACTGCGCAATTGACTTGCTACCTGGAGCCACTCTACCTAAAGGTCGTATTTATCCACTGTCCATCCCGGAGCAGAAGGCCATGGAGGAGTATGTGGAGGAGGCTTTACAACAACAGTTCATCCGCACATCGACCTCCCCTGCTGCTTCAAGTTTCTTCTTTGTGGGTAAGAAGGACGGAGGCTTGAGGCCCTGCATCGATTATCGTCATCTCAACTCTCAAACCGTCAAATACAGTTATCCCCTTCCTCTGGTCCCAGCTGCCTTGGAGCAGGTGCGTGAGGCTCGCGTATTTTCTAAACTAGACCTTCGGAGTGCATACAACTTGATCCGTATACGGCATGGAGATGAGTGGAAGACAGCGTTCGTCACCCCGTCTGGCCATTATGAATATCCGGATATGCCCTTCGGGCTGTCAAATGCTCCAGCGGTCTTCTAGGGGTACATGAACGAAGTGTTCCGTGAGTACCTCAACCGCTTTGTGATTGTCTACATTGACGATATCCTTATTTATTCATTCTCAATTGCTGAACACCATCGTCATGTCATTCAAGTACTAGAGAAACTGAGAGAACAAGTGTGAGTTCCATATCACCTCTGTTCAGTTCCTGGGTTACATCATTGATCAGCATGGTATCCAGATGGACCAGAGGAAGGTGGAAACAATCCAAGACTGGCCATTACCCACATCTGTTAAAGAACTTCAAAGATTCCTTGGTTTTGCACATTTCTACAGAAGATTCATCAAGAACAGTCTCATCAGTGCTCCTCTCACATCTTCATTAAAGAATCGACCCAAGTCTCTGTCCTTGACTCCCACCGCTATCCAAGCCTTCCATCGCCTCAAAGAAGTCTTCACGACAGCACCAATCCTCATCCATCCCAATCCTGAACTTCCCTTCATCGTTGAGGTCGATGCGTCTTCTACAGGAGGGTGAGCCTCCCAGACTCCATCCATGTGCCTTCTTTTCCAAAAAGCTGTCCCCGGCGTAGCAAAACTACGACATGGGCAACCGGGAACTGCTAGCCATAAAACTGGCTTTAGAAGAATGGAGACATTGGCTGGAGGGAGCAAATCACCAGTTTGAAGTAATTACAGATCATCGCAACTTGGAATATCTTCGTGAGGCAAGAAGACTGAATCCTCGCCAGGCCCGCTGGGCACTATTCTTCACTCGATTCAACTTTGTTGTTACTTACCGTCCAGGAAGTAAGAATTGCAAGGCAGACGCTCTCTCCAGACTCCATCATTCATCTTCAGAGGACCTCAGTACTGAAACCATCCTCCCTCCAGCCTTAATCCTCAGTCCCATTCTCTGGGACATCGACCAGCATATCTCTCAGGAAAATTATCGCCATCCTGCTCCGCCGGGAGGTCCAGAAGGGCGTACTTTCGTACCTCAACATCTTCGTACTCCCCTTCTGGACTCTGCTTACACAGTTCCGGGCTCTGGACATCCAGGTATCAAGCGTACCCTCTCGCTCCTTCGTCAGCGGTACTGGTGGCCGTCTATCTCCGAAGATGTCGCCAGATTCGTCCGCGGCTGCTCAGTCTGCGCCATCTCCAACACGCCCAGAAAACTACCTGAGGGTAAACTTGTGCCACTACCCATACCCAGACGACCTTGGTCACACATCGGAGTGGACTTCATGACTGACCTTCCTAGATCCGGTGGATTTACCTGTGTGCTCGTCGTTGTGGATAGATTTTCCAAAGGCTGCAAGCTGATACCTTTACCTGGTATACCCACGGCTTTAGAAACAGCTGAAGCGTTGTTTCATCACGTATTCAGAAATTTCGGCATTCCAGAAGACATCGTTATGGACAGGGGACCCTAATTCATCTCCCGGGTACACCCCAATATCAGCCTGGTCAGAAGGTGTGGTTATCGACGAGGGACATTCACCAAGTCCTCGATTCAATGGACCTTTCACCATCCAGAGGCAGTTGAACGAAGTAACTTACAGACTCAACCTTCCACCGCAGTACAAGTTATCTCCTTCTTTCCAGTCAGGATTCCATCACCATCTCCCTCCACTCATTCCCTCACTCCGCCCACTCAGTCATTCACACGCTCATTGTCACCTGATTACTAATCACCGTCACCTGGACCTCAATATCAGTTCACCCTTATATACCTGCTACAAACATTCAGTCATTGTCTGATATCGACTACCATTGATACAGACTCTCTGCCATACTTACCTGCATTCCTACCTACGATCTCAATCTTCTCAGCCAGTCATCATTCCGTCTTCTAAGGAAGTCCTTCTTCATCATCTGCAAGAGAGAGAGAGAGAGAGAGACTTGTTTACACTTCAGTTAAGCATTCAACTGATATACAACTTACTGGTTACTCACCTGTTTCGCTGTACCGATCCATTCTGCAAATTAAAGGCATTAACTTACCATTCTGTCTGCTTCGTCTATGCCAAACCTGACAGTGAAATAGTGCTATTGTATAGATTAATAGTTATTGTAGGATTGATGAAAATAATTGTTGTTTTGTGTTAAACTTTCTATCAGATATGGAACCTTGGAGAGGACCCCATGTGTGGTCCATAGGGCTGCACGATTTTGAGAAAAAACCTAATTGCGTTTTTTCTGACAAATATTGCGATTGCGGTGCGATTTTCGATTTTTGCGTTCGATACTTTTAAGTGCATAAAACCTAAAATTATGAACAAAATGTGTTGTTACTTCGACACAGAGGGTTAAATAAACTACATACATAGTGATTAAGGTAATGAGATTGTTTGATGCTTCGTGATTATTAAATACCTGAACCTAAATACCAAAGAATAAGAAGACATAATGGAAATTAACTTAAACACTTGGTCATTTCTTTTTAAATTCTTTAACACTGAAAAATAGAAAATGAGTTCTTATTAGATTTAGATTTACAATAAGAAAAACAAAATAATTATGTAGTCCACTGCCATTTACTGAACATGAAACTGTTATATTGCACACATTTTAAAATAAGAGTAATAATATAATAAAATAAGTAATAAAATAATAGAATTACGGTGAAAAAACGAGACAACACAGACTCATATCAACAAAAATACTAGGCCATCTTGGTTAATGTTTCAGAAAAGTTAAAATGAGAAGAGTTACAGTGTTTCCTTTAGGATTTTTTTAGCAGTGGGGCTAAAAATGCTGAGCGTAGCCTATGCTTGCTAAATGGTACCCCTGGAGCCTGTTCCTTAAGTCTGTTTAAACCTATAAAATAATTTTAAAAAATTAGTGATGTGAGGGATTATTGATTGTCAAACAATCTTTTGGGTGCCCTAGCCCGCTTGCGGTGTGAAGCGTGTGTCTGCGCTATTCTCTGACATACCCGCTCGCAGTGTGAAGCGCGTGTCTGCGATATTTATACCCGCTCGCAGTGTGACACGCGGTGTGTAGCGCGTGTCCACGCTATTCTCCGACTCCGACATGCCCGCTCGCGGTGTGTTTTTACGCTTGTCCGCGCTATTCTCCGACATGCCCGCTCGCGGTGTTCTTTATCAATCAACCAAACCGGTCGCTGGGGCGCCGCCCTCGCCATCTTTCCATTCACTTCACTTTTGCTATTTAACCAGAGCGAATGAGACGAGTGCGTCACGTGTGGTGTTTGTCAACGTGCCTATGGAGAGAAGTGAAAGTGACCGCTCGGCTAGTATCGATACTTCGGGAAATTCGTATTGGTACCGTTCAGATATTTCAGTATTTTTGACAACACTAGTGTTAGCTGCTTTGTTGCTGAAAGAAAGCCGGAGCACTGCATACAACCTTGTTTCCATTGCCATTTCTAATTGGCCAGCAAGCCAGGAACGCGAGATTCGACCATTTTGATTGGCTAATAGGTTTGTCACTCAAATGTCAGAGGCGGGGGGAAAAAACTCAGACTCCTGAGGTTAGGTTATTGCGGGAGTTAAAACCTCAATATCTATGCGATAAAGGTTAATCGTGCAGCCCTAGTCCATACCCTTCAGCTTGTCGTCAAACATGGTCAAGAAGGAACAAGAAATCAAAGTTCTTTTTTGATGTTGTCTCGTTTACTCGAAGTAAAGGACCACGTGACATCAGTGGCTGACACCATGGGCTGGGACTGGCTACTGCCCAGTGAATGGCAGAAGGTGGCCATCCTCAAAGATTTGCTTCTTCCGTTTGCAGAACACACAATGGTGCTTGAAAGTGACACGTGTTGTTTCTCCCTGGTTTTGCCTGCACTACTGGACTTGAAAAGCCACCTTTCTGACTTCTCCCTTGCTCATGCCAGGAGCTACAGGGATGTAGCTACACTGGCACAGAAGATGTCTTCAAACATGGATTTACGCTTCAGCTATTTTCTGGATGTGTTGGCAAGCAAGTTTTCTCCTCTTGCTGCAGCTGCTTGTTTTATTGACGCTAGTGTGTCAGCAGAGACCCTGATTGACAATGATAATGACGACATACAGAATCTCCTCAGTAAAGCTGAAGAGTACATCACTCGCAGTGTACCATACCAGGAAGAGGTGACAGATGATGAGGACATTGGAAATGCAGAGGTTTCAGAGGCGCCTCTGCAAAAGCAGCCTAGATTCAGGTTTTTTAGTGCCCATCGGCCATCATCAAAGCCAAAGACCTCCAAGGCCTCCATCAAACAAGAGGTCCAAAAATTCAAAGAAGCCTTGTCCCATGCAAACCCAGAAGAATCCGGCATGGATTTCTGGTCTTTTCAAAGCTCCACCATGTATGCACTGCTGAAACCTCTGGCATTAGACCTTCTGGCAATGCCAGCTTCCGAAGCGTTTGCAGAGCGGGTCTTTAGTTTAACTGGAGACCTTTCAAGTGGCCGCCGCAACAGAGCAAGAGTTACATTAGAAAGAAGTGCTTTTCTAAAACTTAACAAAGTCTAGAGTGATAACTGCATACTGCTCTGGTTAAAGTTTGGTTATTATTATTATTTTTTTACTCTAAATAACCCTCAATTATACGGCACACACATTTTTTTTTCTAGCACTCTACCGTGTAATGGATTTTGCTTACTGTTGCAAATATTGCCTCTGAACTTGATTGTTTAATTCATTCTAAAATGGCAGTTTCAGCAGCTGTAGTTAGTATCAGCAGCTGTAGTAACAGCAGAACTGTTAATTGTTGAGCCTTGTTAAATATTATTTGTTATTTCTCAAGATCAACCTAGACTGTAAATAGGTTGTATTTTAGGCCCACAGTAAAGTAGGCCTATTCTTTTCAGTTTTTCTGGGTATATTTATTTGATTTCTGCTTTGAACAGAAACATGAGACACAAGGCACCCAAAACAGTTTAAAAAAAAACCTTTGTAACTTGTCAGTCGGAGTCTGTTGGGCCCCAGCTTTTGAATTGTGTTGGTTAAAATAAAATACTCTTCAGAACAGGTTCATCATTTGTAAATGTGTCTCCTAAATCAGAAATTGAAAACCAGACACATTTAACAGTTGCATTCAACAAAAATCATTCAACAAGTGTATTTTGTCAGGTAATTATGACATTTATCCAATATTTTAGATATGTGAAACACTTTTTTCTGAAATGTTTATCAGAAATTATCTCTGTAATAATGTGTTATTAAAAAAAAAAATTTTTTTTAAATGTTTTGACTAAAATGAAAAGTCTTTTAGTCGACTAAAACGTGACTAAGATACCTTGAGTTCTCTTTTGACTAAAACTAGACTTTGAGTCGACTAAAACTTGACTAACAAAAAAAGATATGTGAATGACTAAAACTAACAAGGATAGTTGGCACAAGACTAAGACTAAGACTAAATAAAAAAATAGGTGTCAAAATTAACACTACTTGGTGGGTAACGCTTTCAATGATGACTCGGGAGAGAGATAGCTCGCAAGCGTCTCTTCAGCCCGAGGCCTTGCTGCGTCTTTAATCCCCATAACATTACTATAGTTTGACGTTTGGGATTAAAAACACGAAATGAAGCTGGTTTATTCCACGATTTCGACACCTCAGTGTGGAGATCGGTAAAAAAATGATAAACCCCGGCGAGGAGGCAGTGCTCTAGATCAGGGGTTTTCAACCTTTTAGGATATGCGCCCCCCCCAAGTTTGTCTAATTTCATTCGCGCTGCTCTGCTCTTATGTCATTTTTGCTTTTTGATTAAAAATATTCACAAATGTGTTAGATATAGCATGCAACACTGATATTCCGATTGTCAAATATGTGCATGTGGATGTGTTTGGTTGTTTAAACACCTTTATAACGATCGCGTTAGTTGAGCTGAGCTGTATGCGCGATGGGCGGCGCCATGTTAGTTTGAGAGAATCGGATGGATTTACAACGTCAATTCATCCACTTCTCCCGAAATACATTAAAGTAAGTGGCTGGTGAACTGGGAGAAGAATAGGGTAAAATGTAAAGCTATTATTCAATAGTGAGCGCGCTTCCCGAACTCGAGCGCGCAAAAGACGTGAATATAAAGCAAGCTTTATTTGCGAGCTACCCCCAATCAGCTGGTGGCTCGCGAGCGACGTGTTGGAGACCCCCTTGGCCTTAACATCTTCTGTGCACGGCAGACGGCGCCTTCTCAGCAAGCAGGGGCGCCAATTTGCCAATAATTGAAATTACATACAATATAAAACCACTTCACGGCGCAGAGGACTTAGCTGCGGGACTAATCAGATTGCCCCCTCTAGTGGATGACTAAATATTTGCTATCTTACATTCACGTTTCACTCTGAATTCTGCCTCTGAATTCAAAGTTTCTCGCACCCCCCTTAACAGGTGTTGGCGCCCCCCTAGGGGGGGCGGGCCCCACAGGTTGAAAACCCCTGCTCTAGATGGCAAAAATAAACTCTTTTTATTGCACTCTTCATGATCTTCTGCTGGCCAGTCAATATTTAATTTAGGAACAGCACGAGATAAAACCTCCATAAGCTCCTCATCTACAAGTGTATGATATGGCGAATTCTCATATTCACATGTATCAATACTAGCAGCGTCCGGTTCCTCGGAACTGGATATCCACAGAATTGGTTCCTCGTCACAGGGAGAAGAAACCGCAGCGCGTGCTTCTCCCTGCGATAAGGCACTGGATCTAACAGGTGAAGGCAGAGATAGGGCGGGGCCCGTCTCAAACCCCGCCGTTAGATCCATCTGCGATCCCCAAGACGAGCGTCGCCGCTGTGAGACACAGCAGCGGGACCCGTGTCCTCCTCAAAGAACGTCCAGCGAGAGCAGAGTGTCCTCACGGACAGCTTCTCTCAATGCTCACAGTTAGCCCCCTCAAGGACTGACTGGGCATGCTCCACTCCCAAACAAGCAAAACAAAGCTGATGCGATTCCCCACCCGTGATGAAACGTGGGCAGGGAACAACACAACGCTTGTACTCTTGTTTCGCCATAATATATATATATATATATAGATACTGGGACAGACAACAGTAAATAGACAAGGACAGAGATACAGATAGCGCTTGCTGAAGGCAACAGAAGCTGTCGCGGTCTGATCTCAAGGGTGCTTTATAGCTTCCTGTTCGATGACGTCACCCACCTATGACGTCTCCCTTTTTTCCATTGGACTGATTTTACACGTGCTTCACGACGCAATCACGCAGGGCGTTCCCAATGCGTCTCGACGCAGCTCGAGTTCCCTTGAAAGGGAACTGTCTAACACTTGATGGCTGCTCTGTCAAGTCTTCGTCGTCGGTTAGGAACCTGGGTGTGCTCTTTGATACCAACCTTTCATTTGAATGTCACGTGTCTAGCATCTGTAAAAACGCATTTTTTTCATCTTAAAAATATATCTAAATTGCGTCATATGCTCTCAATGAAAAATGCTGAACAATTAGTTCATGCGTTCATGACATCAAGGCTAGATTATTGTAATGCTCTACTGGGTGGTTGCCCTGCACGCATAATAAACAAACTATAGCTGGTCCAAAAAACAGCAGCTCGAATTCTTACCAGAACCAGGAAGTATGACCATATTAGCCCGGTTCTGTCAGCACTGAATTGGCTCCCTATTAAACAACGTATACATTTTAAAATATTGCTGATCACTTACAAAGCACTAAATGGTTTAGCTCCCCAGTACTTGAGCAAGCTCTTAATGCATTGTAGTCCTTCACGTCTATTGCAATCTCAAAATTCCAGGCCAGTTGGTAATACCTAGAATATCAAAATCAACTGCTGGCGGTAGATCCTTTTCCTATTGGCACCACAACTTTGGAACAATCTTCCTAACATTGTCCGGGAAGCTGACACAACTCTGTCAGTTCAAATCTATACTAAAAACACATCTCTTTGCATACACATAACACATTATAGACTTCTATAATTCAATTTAGGCTGCATAGTTTAGGTCAGCCGTTCCGGCTGGGAACACACCCTGATGTACTTGTTACATCATAAGAAGGATACGCTAATATTAATCTCTCTGTTTATCCGAGGTTTACCGCAGTCTGCTGGATCCAGGCCGTATCCAGATTTGATGAAGGACCTGCGCCTGGACACGATGACAACGCAGTCCTGAAGTGTCAACCAGTCCCTTCCCTGTTACTGAAGTAAACGGGATCCCGGCCATATCCAGATCAGATGGTGGACCTGCACCTGGACTCATCCATGATGCATCCCTGAAGTGCCAGCCGGCGTGATGACTCCGACCTCCAACCAGATGGAAATGGATAAATACTCTAAATGTTCTGATCCAATCTGGCTTTTAATCCTGCCTGAATCATATTCATACAATGTTCGCTCGTTGGCCAGAAGAGAACTGGCCCCCGACTGAGCCTGGTGGAGAAACAAGGTTTTTTTCTCCATTCTGTCACCTGATGAGTTTTGATTCCTTGCTACTGGTTGCCTTGGATTTTGGCTTGCTTAGTTGGGGACATTTATTATTCAACAATATTATTTATCTGCCTTACTTAAGGTGAACGATGATGCAATTTTCTTCTAGAAACAAACGTTGTTGTATTATTTTCATGTTATCACTGTGAAGCTGCTTAGATACAATCTGTATTGTAGCGCTATATAAATAAAGGTGACTTGACTTGATGATTACAGTATTTCTTGCTCTGCTTAAAGGTGCCTTGTGTAATTGTCTGGCAAAAAAAATCAAGTCATACTCCACATTCCATACCAGATGGGGGCAGTATACCTCACATATCAAAATATGTGATGTAGGATATGGTATTTTATAAATCACACACTATAAATATGATAAAGAAGCAGAAACAGATAGTTGCAGTAAAGTAAGATATTTTAATAAGTTGAAGAAACAATAATGATTTGTGACACACACACACACTCGATTTGCGCATCGCCATCATGTGTGTATTACAGGTAACGTTATTACATTGCTTCCTGATATCACGTGCACAAACACAAATAACCTATATTTATATATATATATATACTACAGGGCCGTTGAATGCTTGTATCTGATAACCGTGAAGTTCTTGTAATTATTACTTTACCCAACCTCTCCATGTCGAGTGATGCAGTAAACATCAGACAGCGCACGTGAACCGATCATCTCTACTATAGTAAAAAAAACACGAACACTGTTGAAAGATACAGTAGGCTACAAATGACCTGTTCGCGCCACAAATTGTTCTCCGTCCTTAGCGACCGAGTCATTGAATGTGAAACAGCCGGCTGCTGTCGTCAGCGAGCAGCACTCTTCAGACAACGAGGCGCGCGCGCGCCGTGTTGATACCTCCGTTTCAGTTTCTCGAGCCCGCGCAGTGCGGCGGTCAGAACACGGAGACCATTCTGCCCCTAGCTATGCGTGCGAAAGCATGGGGAGCGATCCCGGGCGTGTCAGAATGGGTGCTGAACGTTGTAAAACAGGGCTATGCGCTGCAGTTCGCCCGCCGTCCCCCGCGCTTTCGAGCCCGGACTGTGACGAGCGGTCCTTTTCTTATCTGATCTGATTTGTGCTTCAGAGCGCGGTGATTGTAGGGGTCTCTTGCCAAAGGCTTCAGCCATCCTTCCGCTCTCTTCCCTGAATTGAAATGAAGTAGTGGGCTGTACTTTCCACACGATAGACATCAGGTTCAAGTACGCCCACAAGCCGTGCGAGTTATTCGTGTATTGCAGGTTGGCTGGTAGTTATGTGCCCCGCATACCGCCTCCCATGGCCGAAACTGGTATTACAACACCTGTCGGGCCGTGGCTAGTAATGCTAATGCTAATTAAGGTTGATATCTCTGCAGCACTATAACTTGACATTTTTTTAATGACATCATTGCCCTTATTTCTTCTCATTCTTTTGATGCGTGTAGCTCATTTTTTGGATATTTTTACCTCAATTTTTACACATGGCACCTTTAATAAGGACAATGACTCTTTTTTTGGACTATCAACGTTCTATAGCACATTTTAGTATGTGGTGTGTGAGAATAACTTTCTGTACCTCAATATTTTAAAGACTAAGGTCCTTAGCTCCCCAAAAACACAGATCCATGCTTCTAGCATTACCATTAACGGAGAGATAGTTGAAAGGGTAGAGTATTTCAAATATCTCAGCATTACTTTGGATCAAAATCTTAACTTCAACCAGCACACTCAACAAAGACTGACAGCTATTCGTAAATTTAGACACTTGTCTGTTAAGCCACGCCTCCTTCTTCTTTTATATCGCTGTATTATTGAGCCAGTTCTTACCTATGGTGCCATTTGTTTTGTTTTTATATGCTAACAGTTACCAACAAGAACAAATTCTTAAAGATAACTTTTAGCAAGTCAAATTATTGAAAAATCGTAAACGACTCAGACAACCCACTTTACAAATATTTTATCCTCCTGCCTTCTGGCCGTCGGTATAGGTTACCGATGTGTCGAAAGGATCTATCTATATCCAAATCAATCTTTCAAATATTTTTATTCTAACCTGTTAGTGGAAGTCACCTTTGACCATGAACAGTACAAGTGTGACAAGTATTTGTATAAGTTTGTATATGTCCCCAATTTCTTGTGCATTCACATACCAAATGGGACAAAAGTAATGGAGTTTTGTACCATTCCAACAGGGTAAAAAAAAATCGTATACTGTACAAAACTTCAGCCAAAAATAGCCGAACAGTACCAGCAGTTGGAGTGTTTTTAGGTGTGCCATGACGCAAAGATGACTGAAAATCACAACCCAGAAACATGTTTTCTTTTTTTTATGATGCATGTGTAGACAAGATATTTTGTTTTAACTCGATTCCTGTGTGTCATCTACAGAACTCAAGTGCGGACCACCGTGTGCGTTTGGATCTGGGACTCTGGGATAAGTTCAGTGAACTGGCCACTAAGTGCATTATTAAAATCGTGGAGTTTGCCAAACGAGTTCCTGGTTTCACTGGACTCACTATCGCCGATCAGATCACACTGCTCAAAGCTGCCTGCCTCGACATATTGGTATGTGCATGTGTGTATGCTTTACTATCATGATTATACAACACTTTTGAATTATATACAAGGACACAAAATACAACTTTACTGTATTATAAATATAATAAGTATTAAATGCTATATGTATATTATAATATATAATAGACATATAGTATTTAATACTTATTATATTCAATAGTATAATAGCTCTTTGAATATATCCCGGTACAATATATTATTTATAACTAAATATTATACAAGCTGTTTCATTTTTGCTATTTTTCAACCCTGTTACCAAAACAGAATAGATTTAGAATTAGATGCATCGAAATGGCTTCAGCTTTTGAACCCTTTGGTCTACAGTCTTCCTACCATTGTCCACTCTGTCAGTTCAAAGCTAGATTAAAGACACATCTCTTTGACCTAGCAGCATTCACATAATACATTATAGGCTTCTATAATTCAATGTTAGGCTGCATAGATTAGGTCAGCCGGAACTGGGAACACTTCCCATAAATCCTCATGTACTCGTTACATCATAAGAAGAATGGCATCTACGCTAATTTTAGTGTCTTTGTTTATCCTGAGGTTTTCCCGCAGCCTGCCGGATCCAGGCCCTATCCAGATCTGATGAAGGACCTTCGCCTGGACCCGATGACAACGCAGTGCTGAAGTGCCAACTAGCCTCTCCCTATGGAGGATCCCTTTACCACTCTACAGATAAAGCGTTGTCAGGATAACTTCGGTTTCGCGTATCTACCCCGAAGTGATAAAATTCTGTTTCAAAATTTTAAGGCCAGACAATTAGTTTAAGGCTTGGTTTGTAGGGAATTACAAACCTGCGTGCGCACATATATTCAAATGCGCATAGCTATAGAATTCATTCTTACAGTTTTTTTGGATTGCTTAAGCACGATTTTCAAAACAGGGCCTGTGTTTTCAAAACACTACACACAATTAGCAGAACCACACACCCAATTAGCAAAACACTACAGATCCTTTGCATAATTAAACACACTTGTAAAAACTATACACTTCTGTTTAAAAAACCACACTTTGTTACCATATGAAACACACACGTTTCACATTACTATACTCTGTTTGCACGTGTTACACTCTGCTGTGATAAACCTAAAACACTTTTAGCACTTCTACTTCCCTATGATTAGAGTAGGCTACCATCAACCAAGTACAAATATATAATGTAAATTCACCAAACACTACACAAGAGTCAAGACCAATGTTGCAGACTGAAGAAACTCATTTATTTCTCAACACGCCCAAAATGTTGACATGGAGATTCATAATACTGTAACAAAATGTCACTTTACGTATTGTACTGTAAGTTTACTGTAAAAAAATAAAATAAACTAGACATTGTCTCTTCGCCTAGCTGGATCTGGCCAGAGAATTTCATCGCAAGCAATGTTGCAATGTTGTCATTAGCAAGACACCTTGGAAAAGACTTGAATGACAAATCCATCCTTGCATTGCTGCTACCTCCCATCTGGTCACAGGCCTCCTCCATGGCTTGGATGAGGGGTACCTCAGCCTGGAGACGGAGATCATATACCTTCCACCGCCATGCCGAGAAAAACTATTTTATAGGGTTGAGGAATGGAGAGGATGGTGGAATATCATAGGATGGTGAAATGTGGATGTTGCTGAAACCAGTTCTGAACCAGAGCAGAGCGGTGGAAAGACACATTGTTCCAGACAACAATGTATTGCATATGAACTCTGCATATGATCGATTTGATTTGCTGCTGTTAACGTTGTGCAATTGGTCCAAGAATGTAAGTATGAGTGCTGTGTTGTAAGGGCCCATATGGGCATGGCGGTGGAGGCCCCCATTCTGTGTAATGGCTGCACAGTGTTATATTAACCCCACGTTGCCCCTGGGACATTGACTATAGCCCTGTGGCCAATGATGTTTCTTCCACCTCCCTTCGTGTTCTCGTCAGGTTGAACCCATCCTCATCTTCGTAAATGAACTCATGCTGGATCTCCTCTCCATCCATTCGTAAAAACTCTCTGAAGAACAGTGTCAGGCAAAATTGTGCAGTTCAATGTAGATCTAGTACTTATGTTCTTATCACACTTTGTATCAGGCTTAGATTTGGCTGTCCAGCCTCCCTTAGCGTCAGGCCGTGGTTGACAACGTGGTCAACCAGTGTTGCGCGGATCTCATTTGTCAGATTCGGTCCTCTTTGAGCACCTTCTTGTCTTCCTCTTCCTCTTCCTCTACCTCTACCTCCAGCATGGCCTCGCATCTCTTCCTCTGTTGATTCCTCCTCCTCCTCCTCCTCCTCCTCCTCCTCCTCCTCCTCCTCCTCCTCCTCCTCCTCCTCCTCCTCCTTCTTGTTCTCCTCATTCTCCTCCTCGTCTTACTCTTTCTCTGACTCTTTCCATTGTGCTTGAAGACCGATGAACTCACCTGCTGCTTTTTATAGTGCTTATACACCTGATTGGTGTGTCTACAATTAAGCAAACAAGTGTTTGCACACCCTGATGACTGTGTTGAACCAATTGGTTGGACGATGCGGTAATTTGACAGTCAGTGCTTTGGTATTGCAAAGAAGTGACTTCATGATAGATTTTTGTGTATAATGTATGTTAAGTGTGTTTAGTGTTTTGCAAATCACTGTGTGTAGAGTTTTGCAACAAGTGTGAGGTTGACAATGTGCTTATAGTTGTGCAAATATGGGCTGATGTTTTGCTTCTTGAGTGTAAGGTTTTGCTAGTGTACTACTTTTAATTTTAGTGTGTAAGCAATCCAAAAAAAACTGTAATACGCATGTGAGCGCCATCAGTGTTTCTCACAGGTTTGCGTTTAATGTCTGTGTAAAGAGAACGATGTTGTCTTAGCGGCCTCTAATTTAATAACTAATGATCGTTGCGAAGTGAATCAATCAAAACTAACTTTAGCTGGAAAATATCTTTATTCAAGAACCTCTATAAAGACAAAACAATCTCTGTTACCTTAAAATTATCCATTTACTACTGTAAAGCCGTTTTGAAACAATCTACATTGTTAAAAGCGCTATATAAATTAAGATGACTTGACTTGACTACATGCATAATCTTGGTCTCGTTTGAAAGCAGAGAAAAACTATTTCTTGTCAAAGAGTCAGAATTACTCAAAGTATTACAGGAAGAGAAGCTCAAATAGACTAGCACACTTTTCAAAGTGACAGCCCTTTTTTGTGTGATATTACTTTCAAGAAGAGAAAAAAAAATGGAACATGGAAAACATTCCAGAACTTAGTTTTCAATTTATATAAAAAAAAAATACTGAGGGAAAAAATAAATGTTACATTTGTTTAGAGATTTTATATATATATATATATATATATATATATATATATATATATATATATATATATATATATATAAATAATATGTCAAGATGACATACCAAACAGGACCACATGGAGATGCCAAAAGACCACTATACCAGCCACCTTGATAGACTGCATACAGCTAATATATGGATCCATTCAGAATTAGGCTACTAAACACACACCAAAATAAAAATAAAAAAGTATTCTAAATGTGCCGAAACTCAGCCATCTGAAAGCAGGTTGACATCATCAGGGAACAGTCAAGTCACCTTCATTTATATAGCACTTTTAACAATATATATACAGTGATAATAGGAAATTAAAGTAACAGCGATGATTAACTTTGGGCGCCGCTAACACGACACCGTTCTAACAGAAAACCCTTAATGTGATCCGGCCGCTCATTTGCACAAAACCAGGTGCCTGGTGTCTCAAAAAACGTAAACCATGAAGTAAGTTCCAAGGTACAAGCCTTGAAAAATGTATAATAAAGCAATGTTTTATCGCTTCCTCATAGCCACGTGAACCGGAATTATCCCAACAACGTTTTATCTGTACAGAGGTGAAGGAAAGGGGAGCCGTTAACAGGGGAAGAGACTAGTTGACACTTCACGGCTGCGTTGTCCGTCGTGTCCAGGTGCTGGTCCTTCATCAGATCTGGATACGGCCTGGATCCGGCGGACTGCTGTAAACCTTGGGATAAACGGAGAGACTAATAGTTAGCGTAGACGCCATCCTTCTTATGATGTACCAAGTACATCAGGATTCATGGGAAGTGTTTCCGGTTCCGGCTGACCTAATCTATGCAGCCTAACATTGAATTATAGAAGTTTATAATGTGTTATGTGCTAGGCCAAAGAGATGTGTTTTTAGTCTAGCTTTGAACTGACAGAGTGTGTCTGCTTCCCGGACAATGTTAGGAAGACTGTTCCAAAGTTTTGGTGCTAAATAGGAAAAGGGTCAAAAATATTTCGTTATAATAGCGGCTGCCAGCAGAAGATGTTTCTAAACTATAAGTGCAAAAGTTTCCGTGCTTCATGCTAACCTCGTGGTAACCGAAGGAAAAGTGTTAGCTATGGATAAGTAGGTACAGGATGAGTACATACACAGACAGGAGCCGGTAAATGTTGTCTGATCCTAGCGATGGGCAATGATTAATCACGATTAATCGCATCCAAAATAAAAGTTTGTGTTTAAATAATATATGTATGTATACTGTGTATAATTATTTTGTATATATAAATACACACACATGTATGTATACATTTAAGAAATATTTATATATAATATAAATTATGTATAAATATTATACATGCAAATAGTTCTTAAATATATATATGCATATGTGTGTATTTATATATACAAAATAATTATACACAGTATACATACATATATTATTTAAACACAAACTTTTATTTTGGATGCGATTAATCACGATTAATCGTTGCCTCATCCCTAATCGGGACAGAGTGCGGCATTCAACATTCAGCCGCCAGAGCCCTTCGATTTCTCCAAGGAATGCAGGAATGGCCCAGATGGATCCGATGATTTTAATGATTTCAAGCAAGTAATCTTTATTATGCCTTCTGTACACCTAAAGACTTTGAAAAGATTTAGAAAAGACTTTATAAGATTATCAGCTCACATCTAAAGACTTGGTTTCACAGACTCACAGTCTCAGACTAAAGATTTTACAAACACTGAATCTTGTAGTGACACTATTTACAAGACTACAACAAATTTTTTTCCTCCATTAAAATAGGCATTTTTATGCATATTTTTTGTTTGATGAGTAAAAATATGTTAATTTATATTGTTTAATTACAATAAATCACTTTCTTTTCCTGGAATGAAAAAAATCAAATTAGACATTGTTATGTGAACATCTCTTAATAAAGAGTTGACTATTTAATGGGATGACCTAACTTTTTCACTTGACTGTATGGGGTTATGAATCTATATCATTATATGATGAGAACAATAGTTTGAACTAAATGTCTTGAAAGGGTATAATTTTAAATGCAGGCATGTCGATGGCTTTGGCAATATCGGTCCACTTCTTTTTTTTTTCCACTCTGTCGTGGTATAAATGGCAGTTTACATCAAAAAGACACGGCTGCTCTGCACCCAACCCGATCACAGCCACAAATGCGTCTATATAGCACGCAGTGTGTTTATTGTGTAATATATACGCGAACATTAGTTTTTACGTGCATAGTATACGCATGGATAGCACATAGGTAGGTTTAGGGTGGGGTGCGTGTGTATTATACGCTTGGGTAGTGATTAGTGGTGTGGGGTGCGTGTGTATATCACGCAATAAAGTGCGTATCATATGCACGCGCAAAACTGCGTATCATATCCACGTAAAAAACTCATTTTCACGTATAAATCTGCTACGATAAACACACTGCGTGCTATAGAGACGCATTTGCGTGCTCGACAAGGCGCTCCCTCTTTATCCACGGTCCATTTTCGCCCTACTTGGCGCCATTGGCGCTCGTTGTGTTTCCACGTCCGTTGACATTTGTCTTTGTTGTGACTGATGGCTTCCTGTTTCCGGTTTTCTGAGAACAAAATTTATTGGTTGTTGATTGTTTTACGTCACTATGACTACGCTAGGACTTGCGATAATATCAAACATGTTTGATATGAAAGACTAGAGAAAGACTGGCATAAAATCGGGTCGCCGACTGCAGATTATCCCCTCACATTTAACGATCGAGACGACGGGAGCGCGCCGAGACTCCAGTAAGATTCCTAAAGACTGCCGGTCTTTAGTCTGGGACTGTGAAAATCCTTTGGTGTACGCCCGGCATTAGTCTACGGAATGAAATCAGGTGAATACACTCGTCTATTGCATGGGTGACGAGGCGGATAATATTGTGCAATGATTAAAGCAAACAAAACAAAGGCTGGAAGCATTTCGTGTCCAAAATATGGTAAATCTTCCTCCCATGCAAAATAACCAATGCCCTGCGAAGAATCTAGATTGTCGAATGTGTGGGAAAAAAGGAAATTTTCAGCGTGTGTGAATTCCAGTTAAAGGGGTGGTAAAATGCCCTTTTCACAAGATGTGTAAAATAAATCTCTGATGTCCCGTGTGTGTGTGTGTGTGTGTTTGTGTGTGTGTGTGTGTGTGTGTGTGTGTGTGTGTGTGTGTGTGTGTGTGTGTGTGTGTGTGTGTGTGTGTGTGTGTGTGTGTGTGTGTGTGTGTGTGTGTGTGTGTGTGTGTGTGTGTGTGTGGAGAGAGAGAGCAGCCTGCTGTCAGCAGCAGTCATGTTTTATTCTGTTTCATCTCTGACTGTGACGCCAATCACTGTCAGCAAGCCACAGTATGTACTATCACACACACACACACACACACACACACACACACACACACACACACACACACAATGCATATGCACACACAGAAGTAAATCATATTTCAGATGTTCTTTCACAACTGAGGTGATTTAAATGAGTTCTCAGTTATGTTTCTTGCACTTCTCAGCTTTATCTCAAATGTTGTCCAGCTTCATCTGTGAAACATCCGTGAAGCTGAAGACAAAAATCGTCTCGGTTACGGATGTAACCCTCGTTCCCTGAGTAGGGAACGGAAGACGTATACGTCGAATGACGACGAATGGGGTTCGCTTAGAAGCCTATCCTCTTCGAACAGTAATAAAACGAGCCAATGGCAAGCAATTGCCGTGGGTCTGCTGAATTTGCATAGCGTAACTCCGCCCCACCATGTGGGTATATAAGGAACGTGAGCCGGCAACATGCAGATATGTTTCTTCGCTGAAGGAGCCAAGCTGAACTCAGGCTGTTCCAGCGGTACAGCGGAAGTGGCAGGAAGACGTAACGTCTCCGTTCCCTACTCAGGGAACGAGGTGTTACATCCGTAACCGAGACGTTCCCTTTCGTTGTCACTTCGAGTTACGTCGAATGACGGACGAATGGGGTTCCCAGTCCAATCACGCCACCTCGGCTGTCTTCCAGTGCCCCTGCGTAAGTCTGAGCTCCCTGTCGTGAGACTAGCACGGACGAAGGACTCCTACTTAACACAGGAATACCAAGGTACAACTGGGAAGCATATCACAGTGGAAATATGCAATCAGTGCCCGCCCGAAGGGGGGGGACTTAAAAAACACACATATGACCCGGAAGGGGGTGCATACGAGAACACTGGGGTGTCCAGCCCGTAGGGTGGAGTATTTTAACACCCAGGGGTGGCAGACTGGCTTGCCCAAGGGAAAGACACATGCTCGAGAGAGGCTTACAGTGGAAATACACACGTGGGGGTCGCCCAGAGGGGGGAACCATGCACATGGTGGCACCTAGCCAACGCGGAAAGCTGCCGGAGGCATAACTCTGGCGTTGACGTCAACAGCGCTGGAGGAACTCAGGGCTTATCAGGCTCACCTGAGGAATATCGCACGTATCCAGTCCGTGGAGTGGAATGGCGAGCAAGCGAAGACACCCTGAGCGGGTCCTAGCACCGGCTGGTTGAAGCGAGTACTCGGGAGGAGCACTGGCTCCACTCGGAGATTGTAGAATCTGGCGAATGTGTTGGTGTGTCGCCCAGCCTGCAGCTCTGCAGATTGTCTGTTAGCGAGGCGCCATGCGCTAGAGCCCAAGAGGAGGCCACACTCCGGGGTGGAGTGGGCCGTCACACCAAGGGGGCAACGGGTCGACACCTTGCTGCTGGTAAGCCCAAAGCAATGGCGTCCACTATCCAGTGAGACAACCCTTACTTGGAGAGAGCCTTTCCCTTCAGCTTCCCCACCATAACAGACAAAGAGCTGGTCTGAGGTCCTGAACACTGCGTTCTGTCTACGTAAGCACGGAGGGCGTCGTACTGGACAGAGCAATGCCAAGGCTGGGTCTGCCTCCTCCAGGGGCAGCGCTTGCAGGTTCACCATTTGGTCCCCGGAAGGGAGAGGTGGGAACCTTGGGCACATATCCAGGCCGGGGTCTCAGGATCACGTGAGAAAAGGCCGGGCCCGAATTCCAGGCACGCTTCGTCTACAGAAAATGCGTGCAGGTCCCCTACCCTCTTGATGGAGGCCAAAGCAACCAGGAGCGCTGTCTTAATTGACAGGAACTTAAGCTCCACTGATT